>JAEAOA010001799.1:1707500-1960000 GCA_016746295.1 Potamilus streckersoni | reverse complement strand
ACAGTCAAAAACAACATAGATACACACACACACACACACACTCCAAAGCCCTGTGTTCACTTGAAACTTAAGAGAATGATATAAAATCTCACGAAATGGACTATCTCTCATACCACCTAAAATACTGTATGGAAAACGCTAGTGTCTATTTAACCGCTCCGCTGGCCTAGTGGTTAGAGACTCCAGTTCGGATGCAAGAGGTCGCGGGTTCGATCCCAAACGGAGTCATACGAAATGTCTGTGGCATGATGCCACATTGCTAAACATAACTATAAGTTGCCACACTGCAGATATCGTAGCTATATGACTGAAAAATTGTTCCTGCTACGTTAAAAATCCAAATCGCACCATACACACACGCACGCACAAACGTGTCTATTTATAGTAACAACTTGTAGGAAAGTCCATTTACGAAGGAAAATGTATCTTTAGTCAGAACCTGTTGGAAATTCGTTTAGAAAGCATAGTATTTATTTTAATCCATAATCAGTGGTAAAATCCTATAGAGAATCCAGTTTACATTATAGTCTCAACTTTTGTGACAATCCTATTTGAAAGCCCTAATATATATTTATAGATGCATCCTCTAGAAATGCTTAAGGAAGAATCCAACTCAATGTTTATAGCATCAAAAGGTCTAGCTTCAATTACATCAAGGTCTGGACACCAAAGGAAAAATGACAAAAATGTTGCAAGTTGCTGACCTTAATCGGTCGGTTACTGAATAACAGCGTTGCAAGAGGCTGACCTGAATACCCGCTACAGTAGGTAGGTCATATGAGTTTAACAAAGACAAAGAGTTTTATAGGAACAAAGACTAAAACACAGACACACACTCCAAACGTCATGTGTTAGCTTAGAATGTAAACGATGAAGATGGAATTTCACAAAATATACTATCCCTTGCAAAGCAAACAAAATTATCCATTACATCAACTGTAGCATTTAACAGCCCCTATAAACACTAAAAAGGGCTTTTTGATAGTGAGTATGATATAATGGGTGATAAAGGTGATATAATGGATAGCATTTTTGAGGTGTAAGGGACAGTCTATTTATGAAATTTCATCTTCATCGTTTATATTCTGAGCTAACAATTGACGTTTGGAGTGTTTGTATGTGTGTGTAAGCGTGTATGTGTGTGTTGGTCTTTGTCATTATAAAACTCCCTTTCTTGCTCTCAGGTTAGCCACTTGCAACACTGTAACTTATTTGCTTTGCGAATGAGGCGAGCCTCTTGCAACACTGTTGTCATCTTCTCCCCAGTCTGAAGTACCGTGACTTCATTCAGGTTAGGAATTTGAAGGCTATAAATATGCTTAGATGTTTCCATAGGATTGTCCACAAGTTGTAGCAATAGACAGGTACTATATTTTTTGTAAAGACTTTTACACAAATTAAGGCTAAAAAATAGGGGTTTGCAAGGGAATATCCTACATATTGTGACCATAAATAAATATTACTGTTTTATGTATGGGACTTTACTTTTTTACTATCAATGCATACTAGCAATTTTCCATATAGAATTGTTGGTGGCGTAATATTGCATTTTGTAATAGTTATATCATTCTCCTATATTTTAAGCTGGCACAGGTCGTTTGGGGCATGTGAATGTTTGTAGGTTTGTGTTTGTCCCTATAAAACAACAATTATTTTCCCTATGAAATTTATTTCACCTACCTACCTTCTGTAGTTCGTATTCAAGTCAGACACTGTCAACACTATTTACCGTTACGTCATCGAGAATAAATAATTTGAGGCTGTAAATATAGACTTGGGTTTTCCCAAAGGAACTTCCACAGGTTGTAGCTATAAATAGATGATTATTTTTTTAAGCAGTATAATCACATCAATTAAGGCTATAAATAAATGCCGTGTTTCGAATAGTATATTCCCAATTTGTAGCTAAAAATACATGAAGCGATAAGAAGAAGAAGAAGAAGAAGAAGAAGAAGAAGAAGAAGAAGAAGAAGAAGAAGAAGAAGAAGAAGAAGAAGAAGAAGAAGAAGAAGAAAAAGAAGAAGAAGAAGAAGAAGAAGAAGAAGAAGAAGAAGAAGAAGAAGAAGAAGAAGAAGAAGAAGAAGAAGAAGAAGAAGAAAGAAGAAGAAGAAACAAAATGTCCCGGAGAAGATGAAGATATGTTGGAGAATAAGGAATAACAGAACTTAAAAAACCCCAAAGGCTATTTTGAGGGCTACTTTATAGTCTAGAAGGGATGTCTATTCACTATTACCAAATTTTTTCTTGTCTTTGTATTGTATAGTTGTTCAACACGTGCAGCAATCCAACGACAATTTTGACATCACTGACTGAAAAGCGAGACTTTTCAAAGCACTTTTGTCTGTCCAACCTGTTACAAACAACATTTTAAGACGTAAGGTTCAAAGCAGAAATGTGCTTCTGAACTCCTGACATTATGACTTACTTGTGTACAAGGCATACGTGACCAACAGTGCCAAGGCACACACATGTTCAAGAAAGAAGTGATGTCACATTTGTCGCCAAACCTTGGACTTGGAACACCAATGCTGTATGCAAAAAAGCATTCTAAACATGAAGATTACCAGAAAAATGCAATTTTATTTTTTTGATTTCGAAGGCATGCAAGATACTGGCATTATATTCATAATTTCTGCGTGACTCACCGAGCGTGTGAGAAAAGGAGATAAAATCAAGTGCTTCAGTTGTGGTGTGTCACTTCACTGGTGTGAACAGAAATATTCCGCCGACTTGGAATATGCTCGATATTCTCCGTTTTATTACTATTTACTATTACTATTTACCCTTAGCAGGACACACGTAATCTTTAGATTAATGGATACTTTACAAGAGAACATTCCTGGTTTACCTGTGGAGTTGAGAAAACGCATTTGCCGAGAGTTGAAAGACTGGTATCTAAGTGATATAAGCGGATTGTTTCTTATGAACGTATTCCAGTGGTCAAATATTGATCAACTATACGTCGGTGGAATACAAACACATCTGTGCAGAAATTACACTTATAGTTGCCGACAAAAGAGAGTAAGAAACGTTCTACCATGCTGCGAGCTTTATCATGTGTGATACAGCAGATTCTGTGGAAGGAGATCAATGAAAATATTCAAACTGTGGAGGATTAACATTGCCTGTTACGAGAACTTTGTTCATTGAATTGGGATCGACTTGTGATGTGACTCTTAGTGGTCTTGTTTAAATGTCCCAAAGATAAATACGAAGTGAACGTGTTACTCAGACAGTTAGGAACTCCTTGGCTGATTCATGCGTACGAAGATGCCACTAAAAACCCACACGACTATTTACACGTGGATTTGAAAACAACTACTCTCGATTATTTGCGATTTCGTACTCATCTGTTTCATCACTGGTGCCAAGACAAAGGACATGTCGTGTACACGTTCCCATCGTCAAATTAACAATCACCACAAAACAAAAATCTATAAAATCCTCAACCCTTTAGCGTCAGCACGATATCTTTTCAGTCTCATCCACCCATGAAATTGATTCGTGCCTGGTACGCCATCAGTCGTAAAAAAAATCCAGAAATACTTGCTGGTGTCTTGGAAGCCAGTCCCAAGAAGTCCTACAATAGTTTACGGTGACGGCACGTCAATTATTCCAAGGCATTTTTCAGATTATACATTAAACCAAACGCGTTTGTGACAGACACAACTGGCCGATCCTAGCATTGACACTGAAGCCAAAAAGCAAATTACTTTGAAACCTGGAGGTAGCGGTTTTCTATGAAGTGTCATCATTCGTTCTCTCTAAAAATGGGATCCCAATGCTCCCAAAGTTGTCCCCAAGAAATACCCAGAAGAAAAGGAAAAAGAGCGACGGTGTCAAAGTTCAAAGGTCAAAGACTCAGGGACTCGTCCCTGCTTTTTGTCACTATCTATTTACCATGTGATCTAGCGGAAAATTTTGGGGAATTTGTAGATTATTTGGGCAAAATTAATTCTATTGCAGAAAATGCTAACACAATAAATGCTTATGTAGTTGGAGATTGGAATGCTAATACGCTCAAATCCACTCCCTTTGGAGATGAACTTCTCCTATTCTGTGATGAATATAGTTATATCATATCGGACTTAAAACTAATACTTGACAACACAAAAGGTTTTACTTACATCCGTGATTCACACAATAAAGTGTCTTGGTTGGATCATTGCGTCTCTACACAATCTGCTCATTCTGCTATGAGAATAATACACTCCCTAGTAGGGTCCGACCATCGCCCCATATTAATGACTATCAAGACTGATTTACTTCCTAGATTGGATTCTTGCCACAATGAACTCTCAAACTTGAAATACAACATTAATTGGTCAGACCTTACTCTGACGAAAAACTGAATTACACTCAGACATCTGTACTTTTATTAAACAAGATTGAGATCCCACGCTGTGCTGCCATCTGTAATGACCATGGTTGCACTAATCAGGTACATATGCAACAGATAAATGAGCTATACGCTGATGTTTGTAAAAGCTCTATCGAACTCCAGTAATAAATTGACTAGAAAATCCAAACGTGGCCACCGGGTTATACCAGGCTGGAATGACTGTGTCAAAGAACTTTACGACTCTGCACGAAATGCTTACTTAATGTGGCGTGATAACGGTAAACCTCGTCATGGACAATTAAGTAACCGAATGCGCCAAACTAGAGCACAATTTAAGTATGTCCTTAGGTCATGCAAGAATGACGAAGTAAAACATAGAGCAGACTCACTAGCACAAAAATTTGAAAATGTCGACCAACGTGAATTCTGGAAGCAAGTTAAACAAAGTATTACGACAACTTCCAATAAACTACCAATCTGCAGTGATGGTCAAAATAATATATGCAACATGTGGAAAAATCATTTTGAAGACTTACTCAATAGTGTCAAAAACGAATCGAATAAGAAGCGTGTTACTTCAGCATTGAATACCTCTTCTGCTCATATTGAGGTAATCACATTATCTGAGATACAAAATGCAATAAGAAGACAAAAAGGTAGTAAATGTCCAGGATCAGATTTTTTATATGTGGAACATTTTAAATATTCAGTTACTAGACTTCATGGGCTATTAATGGTTTTATTTAATTGTATGTTTGTGGATAACTTTGTACGAGATGATTTCACAAAAGTTACAATTATACCGCTACTAAAAAGCCAAATTGGTAATCTAGCGGACAAAAATAACTACAGACCTATAGCTCTTACGACTATTATCTCAAAACTATTCGAATGCATCATACTACAAAGATGCGAAGTCTTAATCTCTAATAATCAGTTTGGATTTCAAAAGCAGCATTCAACAGATTTATGTCTTTATGCCTTTAAGGAAACCGTTAGCTATTATGTGGAACATGGCAGCCCAGTATTTGCATGTTTTTTAGACGTTAGTAAGGCATTCGATAGAGTCAATCATTGGACACTCTTTAAAAAGTTGCTGGAAATTAAAATTCCTGTATACATTGTTCATACTTTAGTCAACTGGTATGGCAAACAATTGTATTACGTGCGATGGGGAAGTGTAATATCCAGCGCTTTCCATGTAACCAATGGAGTGAGGCAGGGTGGTATTCTTCACCCCCATGTTATTTAATATTTACATAGTTGACTTAAATCGTATATTGAGCCATTGCAACGTAGGGTTACGTCTGCCACCAAATGGGCTGTTTCTTAACAATTTTAGCTTTGCTGATGATATGTCACTGTTAAGTCCGTCTGTCGCAGGTTTAAGAAAATTATTGAAGATATGTGAACAATATGCATTAGAGAATATCATCTATAATACACAAAAATCTGTATGCATGGTCTTTCAGCCAACTTCATTTAAATTGTCATCACCTCCCTCTGTACATCTTAACGGCAACGCTCTTACGTATGTCGACAGTTATATGTACTTGGGCCATATTTTGAAATCCAATCAGTCAGATAATGAAGATATGATGAGACATTATCGATATTTGTGTACTCGAACAAACATGCTTCTACGCAAATTTAAGCCTTGTTCATTGAGTATCAAAATTAGATTATTCAAATCTTATTGCTGCACTATGTATTGTGCTCCACTGTGGACAACCTTTAGTGAAAATATGAAAAGAAAACTAGTAATTGGTTATAATAATAGTCCTCGCTTTCTATTAGGTCTTCCTAGATGGAACAGTGCCTCCAACATGTTTGTTAATTACAATGTATTAAGTTTTGAGAAAGTAATGAGAAAGTATGTACATCCAATGATAACAAGACTTTCTAATAGTGAGAACTGTATATTGAAATCACTTTGGAAATATGGCATTAATTTAAATTCTCACATTGTTAGTAGATGGAACCAATTATTATTTAAATGTTTCACTTAAATTTCATTTTTTAACAATGCATGGCGCAAATAATTGTTGTAAATGTATCTGAATACTTGTACATATGATATGTATATATGTTTTAGTGTATATGTATGTGTGTATGTGTATGTGTATGTGTATATATATATATATATATATATATATATATATATATATATATATGTGTGTGTGTGTGTGTGTATATGTGTATGTGTGTATATGTATATATATGTATATGTGTATGTATATATATCTATGTATGTATGTGTATGTGTGTATGTATGTGTATATATATGTATGTATGTTTGTATGTGTATATGTTTGTGTGTGTATATGTATCTGTATATATATGTATATGTTTATGGGTATATATGTATATATATATATATATGTGTGTGTATGTATATATATATATATATATATATATATATATATATATATATATATATATATATATATATATATATATATATATATATATATATATGTATGTATATATGTTCTTTTATGTTTACAATGTTTTACTCTATATCAGTATTTTAATTTAGATGTATGGACTATGCAGTCTGAAATATAGAATTCTTATCTTATCTTATCTTAATGCCACGATCGCTGCTGAGTCAGACATTCCTACCTTCCGAGTGCTACAGCAAGGACAAGGCAGAAAAAGACGACAAAAACACCCCTTGAGAGAACGTCACACCATTAGAGCTAGAAAGACTGCGAAAAACTGTCGAATAGTTAAACGTTTCTGATTATTAAATTGCAAACAAAAAGGAAAATGATCTACCGAGGGTCTTGTGCTTGTTCAAGGTTGGATCTGCATCTGTTTTCCATACCACCCACCATGATGGCAATGCAAGAATCCCAATGGGTCTATTTTCATCGTTTCTTTTTTTACGGATGCAACTCACATCGAATTTAAAAGCAAAGGACAACCCCAGGAATGTTTCGCCTTGTATTGCAGTTACTTGTATCTGAAACTGAAATTGATGAATTTGGAGAACAACCATCCGGGTGCCGATGCCCCAGTAGCACCGGTTAATAATTTCATTACAAGCATTATGTGTCCAGAGAAGTGGATTTGCACTTGAATAACAAACTTGTCAGCAGTGGCATGGGTATTTAACTTTACCGAGCATACCTAGAAAATCTCTAAATGTACGGAAAGGAGGCCAGGAACCCTCATCTGGATGCTTGCGTGGCTTGGAATCCTGACACCTCTGGTGAGGCTACGTTTAAGGATACAGAAGTGACAGAAGCTGACGGTCCTCACAGTGTGGGCTTTAGCTACCGTCGAAAGAAAAACCTGCAAGGACGTAGTTAAGAACTGATGCATCATTTACATTTGGGCATATGCTTGCAAGACATGTATTTGCTAAAGAGAATGGGTATTCGCCTGAAACTAAATGGTAACAGTTCGGATTTCAATTTGAGGTTGATGCTGCCAATTACAAGATCGTCATCCAAGAATCCAGATTTTACGAGCGTCGCGTTGAAGTGTTACCTAAAACGGGATATGACATCAGTCACACCTTGAACAAAACGTCCGCCAAGGATCCGATACGACGGGCAGAAGTGAAGACATTCACCATTCCTCCGATCCAAGACAGTTACCCAAACGTTGAATCGTTGGTATAATCAGCAATGCAGCTTTCAACAGAGGCGTCACTGTCAATACTTTCGACTTTTAGCACTACAGAGTGTCCAAGATCTAAGTCAGTCGCGATGGCAAGACATTGTGTACCAGATCCCTTGAACGTAGCTTTAACCAGAAGAATTACTTGAGATCGTACTTGTCACAGTGCGAAGCTACCGGACAGCTAAGATGCAGCACCAGCAACGGTATTTCATGCGAAGAGTATGCAGAAGGTTACCCTGTCTGAGCCTGTGATTTTACTCCAGAACAAGCAGAGACTAAGGATACTTCCACCCTATAAAATCTGGTCTACTGCGTGTGGAACGTCAGTTTGCAGATGATCTCGCCTAGACCGTGAACGTCATCCTGTATGACTAATTTCGATAATACTATATAGATCAACAATTTGAGAGAAGTCATTCTACATTATTAGAAACTATGGAAGACACTTTTTCTTCTTTGAAAGGTGAAGAATCTATGGAATGGGAGGATAACGTGCAAGCAGATCCTCACAACCAAGACAAAGAGAACATAGTGTTCACGTCCAGATGGTCAGAATAACAACATTTAGTATCCTGTTTTGCCCAACACCTATCTAATAAAATTACGGAATTGGTCAATAAAGATTGCTATGGATGTCAAAACGATCATCCCAGTCAAATTCAACACGATAAATGTCTAATGATGAGCCAAGAAAACAATTGGAGGAGTATCTGAACGAGGCTTTACAGAAGAAATTAAGAAAGACAAAAAAATGGACTGTGAAATACAGACTTAGGAAACAGAAAGTAAAAGAAAAACATCAGCAGCATCATCAGGAACCAAAAAAAGGTTTTGTGTACTGTCAAGTAGACACTAAAGAATTTTCTTTCTCTTGTCGCAGAGGCAGGCCGTATTGTACGGAAAAGACTGCTTTCAAAAAGGGATGCAATCTTAGACAATGCAAAAGATTGCCATTACGCCCGTGAACAAAAAACAGCCATTTTCAGGGCTTCCCAATACGCTCAAAAAGACATACACATTCAATTTGCCAAAACGTTTAAAATTTTAAAAACTTTAGAAGTGTGTCTGTAAGCACTACCTTTCATTTTCTTTTTAGGAAAACAAAATTCCACTTATTGCTTTCTCTGTCTTGTCCAATCGTGCTTGTCTCTGTAAGTAAAAAAGTAAAAAAGTCAACGTGAGTGCCTCTCTTAAGTCGTTTCATGTAATGGCAAGTTTATGTGTTAAGGGATGTTTACCTTCATGTCCGTGCTTCAAGTATGCAAAGCGTCAAAACTGTCAGTCTAGATACCCATCGTTGACTCATCAACTCATCATTTGACAGGAATAAGGACCACAACATATGATAACATCATCTCTAAAACTCTAGACAGTATTATTAACATGGCTGGTTCCATGAATTCCAAAATTATATTTCCCTATCAAAATATCTGCTGACGATATGTGTTCGATATCAATAAGGGAATCTATTTATTCTGGGCTGTTTAACTACATTATATACAACAGATTGATTGAAAATACGTACAGAATTAAATTTTGTCATATTTAACATTCAGACATTCGACATCTCTACAGATCAGATAATAGAGCGAACATATCCATCTCAAAGGTTTCTTTCCGCTACAGCTAAATTAACAGCAGATTAACAAAACAGATGGAACTACAAATGAACCTGGAGTATGCCAGTTGTCTTTTATACGAACTTACTACGGTTGCCATAAAGCAGAAAGGAAGGATTGAAAAGGAGAAGAAAAAGAAAAAAGGAGAAGGAAATAATCCTGACTCACATCTTTATAAGACTTCAGTGTGAGATGAAGTCTGAGGTGAGGACGCCTCCACAACCAGGACCAGCACACGCATCATTTGGGAGAAGGATTGGAGCCGGAGATGCGTGTGTGGTACTAGGCCAAAAAAGTGCCACCATCAGCTATGTGAATTTGGAGTTTTTATAAACAGCCCTTCTCAGGGCTAGCCATATCTCTAGAAACAAGGAGAGATGATTCAATTTTCCTATTCGAGTTAACGTTGTGTACTATGGGTATATATATATATATATATATATATATATATATATATATATATATATATATATATATATATATATATATATATATATATATATATATATATATATATATATATAGACACACACACATACAAATATATATATATATATATATATATATTTGTATGTGTGTGTGCCTATATGTATATATATATATATTTGTATGTGTGTGTGTCTATATATATATATATATATATATATATATATATATATATATATATATATATATATATATATATATATATATATATAACGTAAATATAGAACTTGTATTGTATGAGTCCATTTCACGCCGATAGATAAGTCATCAAGTAGCAAGTTTATTTCCATTATTAGAAAACGTATAAAACATACTATAAGCGTACGTATCCGAAAATACTTATCTAGATCATGGTTTTGTCGTTGAGTCGCAGCAAAATAAAATATTAAATTCTAATGTTATTTTATGTAACTTTATGAAATTAACGAAAGTAGATCAAAGCAGTCTCTGTTTTTGGTCGCTAATAAGACGTAATTAGCTGTAGCGGAAAGAAACCTTTGAGATGGATATGTTCGCTCTATTATCTGATCTGTAGAAATGTCGAATGTCTGAATGTTAAATATGACAAACTTTAATTCTGTACGTATTTTCAATCAATTTGTTGTATATAATGTAGTTAAACAGCCCAGAATAAATAGATTCCCTTCTTGATATCGAACACATATCGTCAGCAGATATTTTGATCGGGAAATATAATTTTGGAATTCATGGAAACAGCCATGTTAATAACACTGTCTAGAGTTTTAGAGATGATGTTATCATATGTTGTGGTCCGTATTCCTGTCAAATGACATATTTCCCATGTAATAAGGGGCGTATGGAATAATATATTAATGTCGTTGGACAACTGAATTTGTGGCATTTCTCTAACTGGAAAAACCCAACATTCTTGCTTATCTAAACTTTGTCCAAAGACCACTGTTGAATGAAGCAAAGCTATCTCATTTCAGGTAATTTCACCTTCGACAACAATCTCTGTGGATGGACTCTTTATCCGTACGATCTGTGGACATGGCACACTGCTGATGGTAATTAATCTATTACTTTAAGGACTTACAGTACGTACGTAATGCCTCAATTAACTCATATTTACTTGCATAATTCTTTTCTTCCTCCCATCCTTTCTTACTTATTTATTTGTTTGCTTCAGACCGTCAGTAGCTGTTTTAGTAGTGCTGCTTAAGTAGTAGTAATAGTAGCTATATGTGGTGTTGCAACATTCGTAATAGCTTGTAGGGCGAGAAAAAATAATACACGATAGTGAATGCCTTCGGCTTAGCCATAGATGCCAGTAGTAATTGCGACTGTTAGTCGTAGCAAGAACAATAGTTTTGTGTGCAAGATACTGCATTTTTTACACATTATAATTTAACTTTCGTTGATATATTTGACTTGCTGATGGTTTCGTTGTTTTACTTTTCATATCCTTTATTATGTTGATGATTAGAGCATCCTCTTGTTTGATGTTTATTCGTTATGTCAAGCGGGGCAACAATATTAAAAAAGTAAAATTATTTTGAAAAATAAACGATGGCTAAAATCAACAATGAATATAAATTAATAGACGTTATTGCTGTATGCGTGGCAGTAACTTGTTTTCGTCGAATCGTTTTTTTTTTTAAAAATACATAATCTCTTGAAAAAATTTGGCGAACTTATCAACATCTTTACAGTAAGTGGTCAAAACCTTTTCGTGGGTTTTAGGGTGTCTATCATGGCAAAATGCATGAGTCATATATGTCGGCGGACCTATGTGCAAAGTAATTCAGAGAAGTTCAGTTATTGCTCTTTATTTGATTGACAGATACTGTAGTTGACAGAGCAAGATGAAGTAGCACTCACACTACAGAAGTAGTTTAGGATACTGCAGTAGTTGTAGTTGTAGTAATAGCTGCAGTACTAGCAATATATACCTTTCTTCCACATTTAGTTCTGGCGAATATAGCGCGAATTCATGAAGATCTAGTGCCTTCTAAGACATTTCCAGCTAACGCTTGTCTCCCGATACAGTGATGCCTTTCAAAGTATTTAAAATCCAAAAATAGCTCGAATCTTTTTTTATTGCTGATACTATTAGTTTGTCCGCAATTATAATAATTATACTGACCACTCTTGTTATGATTTCCAATCCTGTTAAGGTAATTTTCTTCGACATGACATATTATTTTGTACTGTTCCTGTGTCGCACACTTCTCTATTTGTCCAGTCATTGTTTTCGCTATCTGTGTCAATGTGGCCACTTGTATGTTGATACAAATAGGTTGCGTCAATAGTTTTATATTTTAAGTACTATCTATAGTATTTTTTCTTATAGTCATGCACTCACTGGATTAATTTATTCTACTTATGCGATTTGAATATTATGTTTTATGTTTTCAAACATTTCAATATATAACACTTCTATCACACATTAAGTCGTAAAGATTGGAATTGAATTAACGTAATATATGTAAAACCATTGGTCGATGCATGTACTAAAATAAGCTATAATGATATTACCCTTCGATATGAAATAATTATTGTTTAGAGTGAACAACGAGTGTCCAGGATTTACCATTCCCAAGCATTTTCTTTCTCAAAACAACTGCAACGACTTGATTGAAATCTTTTATGGAGTACACGCTCTCTTTACCAATACATAAATTTCAGGCAATAATTACTATATTCATCCGAACGCACATGACTGGCAGACACACCGACTACGTCTTGAAAGTGTTCCATTGGAAGCTACAGGTCTTCAGTGTTTAACATTTGACTATAGGACGCGACGCATTACGCCAGCAATAAGATTCAGCGGTGACCTCAACGTATCCTTGGTCAATGATCGCTTTGAGCACCATCTGGTATACTTGCAGGAAGGAAATTATGATGACGTATGGCAAAGGTTTTTCTTAAATGTGGATAATGTCCAAAATTATATGGCTGCCAAGATTCGTTTCTCTGCATCAGTGACATCTTGGGAAGACATGTATCTAGACAACATTCAGCTTTTCAGTGGATACTGTAGATGTAAGACCTTATGTTTATAACTATTATTTTCAATTGCACAAGTCAAACGTCTTTAAAGCTGAATAAATCAGATTTATAGTTATGATATTGATACACCTGGTATTTGTTCATAGAATTACAAACAAAACAGTCACTGCTTAAACCCATTCATCAAACAAGTGTTCGACAAGAATTTAGCATACTGATGATAAATCCACGTTTATCGTTCCATTTATGCATAGACCATATTGATAAGTGTGTGTGTGTGTGTGTGGATTTGTAACGTAGGTTAAACAATATTTCAGTCATATCGTGATGTCTGCAGCGTGGCAGATTATAGTGATGTCTAGCACATAGTGGCGCAAAAAAGTAGCATGATATCCCACCAAGGCACATATAATACATGACCGACCAGTACTAACACTAACCTTATAATACCGTGCGTCTAGCGAGGCAGCTGATAGTACCATTTTATAAGACTTTGGTACGAGTCGGCCGGGATTCGAACCCGCAACCTCTCGAGTTTGAGGCGGACACTCTAACCACTAAGCCACCAGAGAAGTTCCATAATGAATAGATAAATAGAATTGCGTTACAAAATAGGTACATACATTTTTGAAAATGCCTTTTGATATTTCCATATGTTAGGCGTTTTGTTTACTGTTCCATCATTGGTGATATCACCAGAAAATACACGTAAATCTCTTCAAAATACACTTGTGTTGCCAATAATATAATCCCATTGCAACAATACTGTCTGGAAAGGGCTCTATGATCAAATAACTAAATTCTATTAACGCTATTTTCCATTGTAGTTGAATGTAACTTTGAGAATGATCTATGTGGTATAACTAACCACAACTTTCAAAGGATTGCTTACACTGGAGAATGGCCTGACCATACACGCAATACAGGTAAGCAGACACAAAGTGCATGTCTTTTTATATTTATATATATATATATATATATATATATATATATATATATATATATATATATATATATATATACACACGTTATCTATTTTGAGTTCATGGCTGCATATGACGGTCTTCACTGATTTGATTTTCACCTTTAATCTCATGTGCGTATTTACTTTCTTTAGAGGGATTTATTTTTGGACCATGTATATATATATATATATATATATATATATATATATATATATATATACATATACATGCATACATACATATAACTGTACATACATACATACATACATACATACATACATACATACATACATACATACATACATACATACATACATACATACATACGTATGTATGCATGAACATATCGTTTGCTTCGATTATCATGAATGATTAAATTAATTTGACAACATTTGATATGCATCGCGTCTTTAAGGATGCTCAAGAAAGTTAAAAATTTCGTCAGCGAGTTTTACAAACTAATTTGATGTACCATGCTGTTGTTCTGAACAACGATACATATAATCTTCATATCCTTGAGAGCAAAAAGGAAACATTTGTGATAGAGAAAATGTTTAGATGGACATCTATCACGAAAGAATAGATATATATTAATACATGTTAAACTATATTCAAACTCTCATCGGAAAAAGACTCACATCATTTGCATATCTGTATCTTGCACACCAGAGGGCTAACATCCAAAATGGGTAACACGACACACGATATTTAGTTAATAAACATTGCTTGTTGAAATCATTGTACAGTCAATATTTCATTTGTCACTTGTAATGTTCAATCTTCTGCCATAACGTTTCATCACGCTCTTTAAAGCTACATCGAACGGTGTATAGCTGACAAATAATTCAATTACAGATTATCAAAGTATTATTAATGCAATAATACTATTTTACTATTTCAGTGAGAGGTCATTACTTATCTCTTAAAGGGATACAAAAATCTGCCACTTTAGAGAATATAATGTTCTTCCTTTACGATTTTCAATGTATTACATTCTGGTATCGGATATACGGAAATACCTCTAGGATTTCGGTTATAGTCGAAGATACCGAAAAGAAAACAACTTTGAGGAGTTGGATGAAGTCGGGTGAATACATCGACACATGGTTTCCAGCCACCATTTACGCAGAGGTTCGTTACCGAACGTTGGTACAGATTCGCATTTCAGGACTATCTCCAACACATTACAGCAAAATTGGACTGGATGATATAGCCATATCGTCAGTATCATGTCTAGGTATGTATTATATACGTTATATGCTGTTTCTGATGATGCTTAAGTAGTAATAAAAAGGTTGATAATTACCAGCCACTTTATTAACCTACAGAAGACGTCTTTATATTTATAGAATTACAGTGAATAAATGAAAACAATGGAATGTATTATTTGCATCAGTGCATTAGACAGAAGCAAATTATATATATATATATATATATATATATATATATATATATATATATATATATATATATATATATATATATATTCATTTGCTTCTGTCTTCTACACATAAAACATTCCATAGATCTTTTCTAAGTTTTCCACATTCCGCGATCAAGTTTGGGTTATTTATTTTAAAATGCACTGCTGATGTTTCTGATATATTGCTAACATTTGCAATATATATAGTCTAACATATTTTGTTTACCTGTATGTTAACACACACTATATCTATATCTATATGTATATATATATATATATATATATATATATATATATATATATATATATATATAGATGCAATAAACTGACGACGAACAGTACGAAACTAGTAACTAACTAGCCTAAGCGCTTTCGACTCTTAATGAGTCTTTTTCAAAGGCAAATACAAAACATAGTTACAACAAACAAATAAACACAAAAACGTTGTGTTTGTAAACCTCTACATTTCTATCTTCACATGTGCTAAAACTATAAATACAACCAGCTTGTATAGACTAGTTGCGGAAACTGAAAACGTTGTATAATTCCCTAAAAGTCTACAAGCCAAAGCGACATCTATTTTTACTTTGTGTACATATGTAACGCAGATTATATCCCGGATATTTGATTCTATACCGGTTATTCTTATAGTACAAATTGAAGGATAATAAGAAGATTTAGAAAATGTTAAATTCTACTAGTGCATAGTTTTCATTTTCTAGTCTTCTTGGTTTAGACCGCTTGGTTTCAATGTTCTAAGGCGGCGTATACAGTATGATTCCTTTTCCTTCCTGGTTTCGGAACTTCAGGAGGCAGGGTACAGTTTCGTATTTTGGCCCCTGGCAAATTTCTTAACTTAAGGCTATGGTGTGACTTTTTCAGCAATTATTGTCTACTAATTAAATATATGGATATATTTGTGAGCTAGGTGTTTCGGGCTTGTGTTGCTCTTGAAATTGATGTCAGGCATGTACACCTTCCATAGTTACTCTGCAATATGTTGATAGTGAAATACCAATAGTTGTCTACGAAGAAGAGCTAGCCTCTCGTAACAGTAAACATGTGGGTTTGGGACAAGGAGCATATCTCAAAAACGGCTTGGATGACAACTATTTTCAACTGCATCGGCCTGTTTAGTACACACTGTTTGGCAGAATTGTAATCTAGGAAAAGGGCTTGTGTTTGCACTGTGAGTACCACATGGTGTCAAAAATGACCTTCGGACATGAAAATTGCAGGTATAAATTTGGGGTTGGGGTGCATAAACTTCTTCTGCTATGAACTGCCACTGACTTCTCTGGTCAAGTGGATAATATTTTTATGCTTTGTTTTAATATAGGTATCTCAAAATATGGACATTCTTGACCTCACTTGTGTATTTGATTTTTTATGATTTTTTGTACTAGGTCACTGATTGCGGCATTAAATTTGTACATAAATACTGGACCCTGCCCCCTTCAGCTGTGGTTGTTAGCAATAGCGATAAGTATTATATCACTGAAAGTGTGGCCAGGGGAGGAGAAGTGTTCTGCGACCGGGCTTCTTTTTTGTCATCCATACGCCGCCTTAGAACAGTAAGTATTATTCGCTATGCATACATTTTAGAGATTACTTCCAGTATTCCGAGAAAGCATAATTAGCGATGAAACGTTGTAAAAATACACTTTCCAAAGTATATATTAAATTTTTTAATTACGTTTTTATGCTTCATTTTATATCATGCTCATATCAAAGTAATTTGAAGTTAATCATATCAGAAAGGTTGTAAATATTCCGTAGTTGAAAAAGTGTCAAAAATGGTAAGAATTTAGTGACCTGTGCAATACCTAAGATGCATTTAGGAAGGTTGAATCCGTTGGACAAGATACATGCTAAATATGTGTATGAACAGATTATGTTTAAGTACGAGTTTCATCTCCTTTTGTAATGCAAAGGAAAGCACGGTAGGTTTTAGATACTCACAAAGTATCTGTGTCATTAGGGTTCTGTTAGTTTTTAATAATTTATCACACGTATCCTTATGGGTTCAACTTCAGCTGTTCGTGACGCGTAAGGGTTGGTGCACTTTGATATCTTTAACAAGATAGTTCAGATCACATTGTTTTGCCTTCGAGTTCCAATGATGCTATATGTCATATGTCAAATAAATAATTTGAAGCGCCCTCCCAGCGCAAATGCTGTAAGAAAGAGGCAAAACTTCACTCCCTCGATAGTCTTCAGTGAAATCCAAAGAGGTGTCCTTTCACGCAGGTTGATAATGGTGATGTATTTGCTGCTGTGAAAACTTAAGGTAAAAGTCAAATTCCATATAATGACGGGTATAATAACATATATTTTAATCAGCTGAGAAAATTCACGAATGTAAAATTATATATTTGAAATATATTGGAGTAATTATGATGAGAAAAGGACTATGTTCGTTCATATCTGATACTTCAACATCTACGTGCCTTGAACAGTTTCATTAACGTTAGAAAATATTAATTTTTAATCGTTTCTACTAAACAATGCCCGGACTAAATGTTGCTTTTGTCAATAAACTGAGAATTCGGCTACGGTGTTAAATATGTTTTTGCTTTATATATGTATATATATATATATATATATATATATATATATATATATATATATATATATATATATATATATATATATATATGTATATATATATATATATATATATATATAGTGTTCAAGGCAGCTATTTTAGTTTGTACCATCATCTCTTCAAAATAATTCATATTTAAAGTAGTGTATGCATAAACTTCTCGATTAAAACTGAGCGACAATAACTTGAAAATATATTATTAATACATAGTAGCGTTTGGGGTATTGGCGGCATGACCTCTATAACATAATGATCTGAGTTGGATTATATCATAGCACAGACATAGAAAGCAATTTCTTAAATTGGATTTCTTTCTTTAATGTGATGGAATAAAATTAATGAATCTGACACCAAATTCGTGTTCATATCATTCAACAATTGATTTAACAAAATGATGACAATCATGTTTAACAGAGGAGATAAGGAAAATGATATTGTTCCTAAATGAACCTAATCATAAGATCTGACTTAAAAAGAGTAACCATCTAGAGTCAAGTGATGGAACTTATGAACAAAACATATGATAGACTTGTATATATATATATATATATATATATATATATATATATATATATATAGACTTGTATATATATATATATATATATATATATATATATATATATATATATATATATATATATATATATATATATATATATATAGACTTGTATATATATATATATAATTCTATATATATATATATATATATATATATATATATATATATATATATATATATATATATATATCGCCATTCACGACCAATATTATAAATGAAACCAAAAATGACCAATGCTTAATGCTCGTCAGGCACCAAGGTATACAAAATGATTAATTAGCTACTATTCTGTCATCAAGAGTGATCACAGTATGGAATTATTAAATATTTGTATATATGTACTGAGTGTAGCAGGATAAATAATACAACATCGGCGTAGGTTCTTGTACTTTAATCAGACGTGATGATGACCAAATAAAGACATGATGAAGAAACCAATGAAGAACATGAATTTCAAGTAAATATAAATGAAACGAAGCGCCGTGTAGTAATTTAGTGTGCAATAGTCAGTTTCTTTGTTACAAGTTTGCAAAGTATTGAGTAGCATATTAAACTCAAAAATTGAAGTTGACGCAATGATAGTCGTTGGAGGAGTGAATAATGAAAGAGAGAACATGAGAATATAGTCGGCGGTTGCATGTTAGGCGCGTGCAATGCAAGCAACTCACATACTACTCACTCGCCATGCGTAACACAGAACTGCATGTATATCGACACCGGACATCTATATTCTGAATATGTAACACCAAAATACTAAACGTACACAAACGATAATAAACAGTGGTGTACACACACTCACACACAAAGACATATATTAGCCAATAACTTTCACCCTATGGTTAAATTTTCTTCAGTGTCGTCGAACAGCTCCAGTGTCGTTTTGGATACTTAGTGTTCCCTTCCTAAAGATGCCATAGAAACTGACATGTACTCTAAACCTAATGATTCTTACCATTATCTACTATCAGCAAGCTGCCAACCCAGGACGAAATTAAAATGTCTCTCATACACTTATCTTCTAATCATGTCACCAGTCGAAAGAAAACTCGGAGAACTCCTGGAATATAAAACTAAGATAACCTAAAACTACAACATATCATACGCAAGCATCGGCACCACACTGAATCGTCTGAACGTCTCAAATGTATAATACAAGAAATTCTTATGGTTGCATACCGTAGACTAAAATTCTCAAGGACCATATTGTACATACCAGAGTGACTTCAGACAAAACCACATATTCAAGCACATGCCGTGGCAAATACATGTGTTGCCTAATTTACAAGCATATGCCTGAGAACAAATATTCTAAAGTTTTACAACAAGAGTTGTCTCCAAGATCAATCAGAAATTTGGATATCAAGCCTATAATTATAGGATACATCATTTGTATGGGAAAATATGAACAAATTGTTTTTCTTGGAAGGATACTGCACGAACTTGGGAGTGCATTATATATTTCCGAGAAAACGAGTTCAAATTGTCTCAATAGAATACGGCAGCCTCTCTTATTATAATCTTTTTTTTGTATTCTACATAAAGCTTGATTTTTGTTACCAGCTAAAGCAGACTCGTTTATGCCTTGTCCCTTGCGTGTTTTTTTAGGGACCATAACAATTTTATGATCTGTCTGGCATCTATCTCTATCCTAAATCCGAAACATAGTATTAAAAAGTTAAATCGGAATATTGCAAAGCAGCTGGTATGTGGCAGTTCACAAGACAGCTGCTTTAGTTCGTTAAGAACAAATTTAATCAACCAATACCTTAAACGTCTACAACATGAGTGTACATGACTTGTTTGTGTACATGATTTATTTATAAAAGTCATTCCTAATACACTATTCTGCTTTTGGGTACACGTGTCGTCCTCGTGCTTGCATTATAACGGGTTTTAATATCGTACAATATTGCACGATTCTGACAAGGTAAAGTTAACGGAGACGAAAATGAGGATATGGTAATACAATCTGTCTTGTGACATGCAAGATCTGTGCCATTCACCATGTTGGCGAAACCACTATTATAAGAAATCGAATGAATAATCACATAAGGCATTTTCGCAACAAAATCGACGCCAAAGTCGCCATCCACTAAACCTTGAATTGACGTGAAGTCGAGTCGCATTTGATGCTGCCGATTGAATCTAACATAGAGAGGACATACATAGAATGCTCTCGTAAGGAACGATGATAGATGCTACAATTATGAACTCATGGGACAAACTTGGTCTAAATGAAAAAGACTAATCTTCCTATGTGCTCTCAAATATACAGCCAATCATTAATTTTATATACGATGCAAAAGTTTGCGCTAATATCTACCCAAGTAATTATATTATTATTATTATTATTATTATTATTATTATTATTATTATTATTATTATTATTATTATTATTATCATCATTATTACCATCATCATCGTCATCATCATCATCATTTAGTTTTTGTCAATTATCCCGACACAAATATTTCAACATCTTTCTTTCTAAATAATCTTCCATAACTCTACCGGGATATAATTTCTGACGTATATCTTTTACCACGCTTTGTCTCGTTCTTTGTTCCTACTTAGAATTAAGTCAAAACTTACTGCCTGGTTTGTTAGGTGAAATAAACAAGGACTAGTTCATATATTATTCCTGCATAACTTTATATTGTTATATCACTAATTGAAAATTGCCCGTGGTGATTCTAACATGTAAGAATCCCGAATTAGTCATCGAATATGTGTTAAATGTTTGTTTTGTATATTTTCTTTGTCCCCTGTCGAAGAGCTTGCTTACTCCGAACCGTTGGGAGACCACTTGAATTTGCGTATTTATCAATTTATGACAGTATATAATTTAATTCAAATGGTGTACTGAATAATGTAATGTACCAACATAACATATAAGTTGTCGTGTCCGGTTGACGATAACAAAGTGCTTTTGGTCCTGTCGCTTTGTTGGATGGTCAAGGAGCCTCCACACCTTGTCTACCAGTCCCAGTTTGCCGAAACATCTCTCAAGAGTCAATTCATTGACTAGACCCATTTGTCCCGAAGTTCATGTTCTTCTATACGAAAAGATCCCTATCTTCCTCCGGACCAATGTCACCACTGACAAGATCCTGCAGATCTTACAAAACCCCATTGAACCCTAAGACTCAGCATCTAATATATCCGCTTGACATTCAAAATCTCAGCGCAACATTTAAAATTACACCCATAATCAGTTCTACAGCCAGATTCACAGCTCAAAACCCAAATCAATAATCATCACTAGAGATGACGATTGCTCCTTTAAATGGAAACCTTCATGGTAAAACTGGTTATGTTGTGATATTACTATTTGACTTGAAACTTTGCCCTGGTTATAATTCAATTCGTACAATAGAGCTTACGGCAATTAGTTTTCTCACTGCAAGAATTTTGCCAGTAAAGCATCGAGTGTATCAAACTCATTATGTAGAAATAATTTAAGGCGTACATAATCACTCTAGCTTTACGCTGAAACAAAAAACAAAATTAAATTTGTTCAAGTATAAAGCATGAAAGGCTAAGCATAAACAACCTTAAATATCCATTTGTCACTGAATGATTTGCAAAGTCTAAGAAAAATGAAAATATAACAAATGGAGCAATATACTATTATTAGAGAAGTTCTAGTATACCAGGAGAATACCTGCATGATGTGGCTGTAATAAAGCATTAACGCTAAATTGTAGCGTATTGTTTTCAGATAAAACATTTTCCATTGTCTTTTTTCTGTATAGAAAAACTAACAAACTATCGTGTTCAATCAAATCCTTAATGTGACATATAGTTCTGTACCAACACCAACGCTGATATTCTTTACATGTCTATCATTAAATGTTAATTATGTTAGGTTGCCTTCCTACTTATTATTTGCTAAATTGTTACATCTGAATGCCATGGTAAATGCTAGAGAGTAATGAAAACTGTAATACTGATTAACTAGTACAGTTTATCACACGTATGCTATCGGTCGCTGTATAGAATGAAATCTCCGCTTTAGTCCTGAAGTACGTAAAGGTTGGACATATGATGGTGGCGTAGTTAAAGAAATGCTTATATTCTGTTTCAGTGAAGTCAAGTACATGCTTTGTGTTTTCATAATGACTAACAATGAATATACTGGTGTTTGTTTCTTTGGGATTTCTTTGACATAACAGTGTTAGATTCTATCGCTGAAGTAAGTAATGAGTCATAAAGTATTATTTTTTATATCCTGTAAAACTTGGTTTACCTTTTGATTCTTCCTTTCGTTTGAGTGATTTGTATGCATATATAAATCACAGATGGAACATATCGCTTTAGAAAAGTGGTTGTGTATTTCATTCATATTAGCCTTATTTTAATAATTAGTATACCAGTCTGGATTTCTTTATATCGTGGTTTTCAATTAAGAGTATATAAATATAAATCAATTAGATTCTATGTTAATCACTATATCTACACTTTTATTCATTAATTCACTTGGAGAACAGAGGTCGCAAAACATTTAAAAATGGATCAATTTGTTCCTGATTTGTGATATGTTGTCTTTTATCTTTAGTTTTCCGTTAAGTTTAGCAATCATTTCAATGCAACAGAACACACCTTTTGTTTATCAACTGCAGCATTCACATTACATCTGTTTACCTCATCCTGTTATACTACTATCTGGAGTCCCGAAATAGAATTTATTAGTATTTACTAACGTTTTTGAGACTCTGTGTATGATTTGTTCATTGTGAAATTTTACCCTGGAATAAATAAATAAATAAATACATAAATAAACAGTTTAAGGTCATGTACGCTATATTTATGTTAATCACGAAGTTTATGCCTTATTAACATTATAAAACATTTTATGTTTCATGTAGAATATTGCCATGTGTACACTACAAAAATGCGGTATGCAATATTTATCAATGAACCATTTGTTTATATTCATGCTACTGAGTTCCGTGTGCTTTTATTCATTGGATAAATGTTGTGTTGTTCTATAAATCGTTTCCTTCAACAAAACATGATGTCTTATCTTCAACAGAGGCTATCATTATTTCTATGGCAGGATTAAATACAAAATTTGCTTCATTTCTCTGAATTTCGTAGAACCAAAACTCGTTTTATGCTTATTAGCGCTGAATTAAGTGTAACGTGATAAAGTTGTTTAGCTGTTACATTTATACAATTTCCTTTTTTATTTTACTTTTAGGAAAAAGGGATTGTGCTCTTGTTATTAATCCATTGAGCCATTCATCCGAAATTCTCATATCGTAATGAAGACGAAACTTGCCTAAATTGTGAAATGGCAAATGCCAAATACTACAGAAGTACAGAACTATCTCACATACAAAGATATGTCAGTATTTCGAAATCATGCTGTGTAAATTCTGCACTAGCGGTTCCAGCATTTATAAGTTCCTGGAGCTAACTTGTAAAATTTATCATTCTTGATAATTTGTTTTATTTTGTCTGCTGTCAAAGGCGCTGGTAACGACAAAGTCTTCGAACGGCATGAAACTTGCCGTTGTTAAACTTTTTTACATTTTTTCCATCGTAAGAAAGGGACATTATCTTCACAAAATTTTCTATACAAATTGCTTTATGCTTTAATATTAACATATATTTTCAACGTCGCATCAAATAATATAAACATTACTAATGTATAAACATGAGACTTTTAAATTTTGTTCTGGCTTGATATCTGTGGTGTGCAATATATTAATCTCCTCGATTACGGTATTTGACACCCTGTTATGGTTTGCTATTAGAGATGAGATATGCATGTATTTTATATCGTCATCAAAGTGTGCTAAAGATATTTCATTGCTATATTTGAAAGATAGAACGTTTCTCTAAAGTTTGGTCCCACCAGGTTCTAGCTCTGGTCACTCAAGTCCAATTAAATTTTATTATATGAATTGATCTAATATTCAATCCGCATTTCGTTCGCTACCCTAGCTATTCGACATGTGACAAGTCTAATAAATGTTCAAATTTCATGTAAATAAGACCCACATATCCCAAACATCCGACATCCTCGTCAGGAAAAGAATTAAATTTGTGAATGTCATTATGAACCGCCATCAAAAGATGATGAGTATTATCCCTAACCGGTTTCTACATACCTTGTACAATCCATGAACCATATTTCTAAACATACCATTAAGATTAAGAACATTCAGTACAATACAATATCCATTGCAAATTTAATGGAAATAACACTATATATCTACAATTAGAATAATTAAAATATAAGCGTGAGTAAATTAATTGTCTTAAAAAGTGGAGGAGTAATTCCATCATTTACTTACCGAGTTAGTAACCGACAGATTCTTAAGTGAGCAAAGAATGCGTTGAGATTACTATCATAGGAGCATCTGCATTTCTTCTATGTGACCCCATTTGTTTTACCGACGTGATTTTGAGATGTGCTATACCTTAAATAATGCTGGATAAGTGCAGGATTTCCCATTAGGAGGCGACAGCGGAGATAGGAGAGCCAGGTAACCAATATGACTAACTCGCCAACCTCAATTGGAACGTTGATAACAGACAAACTAAGGACATTAATATTCTGTTTGACCTGGACAATGGCATAGAGATATTTGAGGAAATGATGCAAGAGTTATGAATCTGACAAAGAAAATTGTACAGTAATTAATGAAATATTTACATCAATCATTTTGACGGCGGAAGCTACCCTCTCTTTATATCTCTCACTCACTCTAGTATTGTACAACCTAGATACTGAGTTCGATGGTCACTTTGGTTTGAAGAATGGAATTTGGCTACTCAGTGCTAGGAGTCAAATGCTCTCGAGTAGGTAGTGGGATAGTGCAGTTATCGAGGGTTTTCTTCGACAAGATTGTATGAATCAATCACACAAGCACACAAGTCTGTGCCTTCACCACTGGATTAGAACCGTGGTTTCAGAAACATCTAGTAGTCTGTGGACAGACGCCACGAAATAATAACATCATACGCTCCAGTTTTCCATAGCGTTACTTCAAAAGTACTGTTTGTGTAAGAATTTATTTCAATGACACACTATCAACGATACTTGTTGATGAATTATTTTAACAATCATACTTCGTAATTAATTTCATATATCCATTAGATCGTATTGATAATTGAACATATAAACTATACTTATTTAAACCTCAATATATCTGTAATATTTGGCGATACCTCAATGAGTTGATTATATCCGTTACGATCATTTGAGTCCATTTTGCTTTTAAACTTCCATGCATTGATCAGCTCCATTTAGAAACAACGTATTTTTTCTTATGGACATTGTTGATCCTGGTGTGTATCAATTTGTTATATTTAATAGTCATTGTTGAACATGTTGCACGTCACTTGCTTTATCTTTTATGGAAAATATGCACACAAATAATGCAATAAAATCATCTATCATTCATATGCATTATAAGTAAGCATCTTATTCACCTAGTCGCATTTTGTGTTTTGGATGACTCCAAATCAGAGCCAGGTTTACCGAAAACTATTTTCGAAATAACCTTTAAACATTGTATTGAATAATGGAAACATACATTATAATATGTTATTCTTTAGCAATGCTGTCGTAGAAAATATATCCTGTAATATCTAATATTTTGACCTGGCCTATTTATGCTTTCTGTCAAGCACAAACTCTCGTTCAAAAAGAAATCTGTCCATCACATTGTTGATCATTTAAATTACTTTCAACAGCGAAAACGTTTACACGGTACTGTTTCTGTGTATCGTACAATAACGTTTACAGTATCATAAGTGGTTCAAAATCATAATTAATGAAAACATGCATGAACTAGGCCATTCACAAGATTATATCTTAGGAAATCGAGAGTGTACTTTCTGCTCATGCACTTGTGAAACAGTTTCTTCAAACCTCAGAATGTAATTTAATATAATCAATACATCTAAACAGAATTTGTAAAGATCGATAGTTATGTGTAGGTGTACCATGATAATACAATGTTTAATTTATATTTATTTGATAAAGGTTCCGTAACAGTCTTTTGTTTCACATTCTATTTTTTAATGCTCCCCAGTAATCGTCTGGAAAAAGAAACTTACATAAGACCATCGCATAGTTAGAACATAACGATCTAGACAGATTTTATTTTGATCGTTGTACTGACCAATATAACAAACAATATACTTCATAGCGTGCCAGCTTTTTCAGGAAGAAAAATAGTAAAGTGTATAAACTTAGCTTTATATGTTGAGAGTATTATGAATAAATTGTTGTCTTTGTTATCAGATTGCAATTTTCGAGACGGGTTTTGCAACTGGGATCAAATTTCCACATGGACGATAACATCGAATGGTATATATATATATTCATTAATTATCATGAAGACTATATCAACTTTAGTTCTTGATTCTATTTATACCATGTGTACTTTCTGTCATTCGTACATTATTTTCATATGCATCTTACATGACATTTTTTCCTTAAGCCCTAACACAAAAGCGATCGAGAAGCAATGGATATACAAACAAACCAAAAATACTCTAAGTTACTTTCTTCTGGTTTGACTACATTCAGATTAGCCATATATGTTATTCTAGAAAATGTCGCTAAATGCTTTTAGAGTTTACTCTAGTAGTTATACGAGCGAAATTAGGGTCAAATGAGCCTATTGGGGTCATACGAGAAACCCTGTATTACAATGGACCATAGGGTTATCGTGCAGGGCCTCTATAGGGTCAAACGTGTTAATAAGTCAAGCAGTAACATTGTTGCAAGTGACTGACATCAGTAGGATGGGTGACATAGTTACAATGCTGCAGTTGACCTCAACTGTCGACGCGGTAGGTATATATGGAAAATCCAATGTTAAATTTGCTAATAAGGTTAACATGCGAGTTTTTCTATAGGGAGAGTAGATTTGTTAACTATCAAAAGGTTTATGGGGTCAAAACTGTTTATGGGTTCTGAAAAAAGCGATGGGTTCAAATTTTGTATGGAGTCATGTTAAAGGATTTTAAGTTTTAAATGTCAACATAAACAAGCAAACAAAGACACACAATGCATAGACAAAACAATATTGGCAATTTGGAATAATGTTACTGGTTTATAGAGATCTGAGTTTTCCAGAAATGGGTGTGTGGTTTTTTAAAATCTTCTTTTCCACAATTCCTTCACCATTATCTTTCATAAAGATTTCATTTTAGGCACTATTTTTTGTTCCCTTCCTACTGTGGTGTCAATCTGAATGCCTCAGTTGTCTAAACGTGTCATGGACCTTCATCCAATGAATATTCATGCTCCGAATGTCCCTTTCTTTCTTTTATTCTTTCTTGCGGCTATCTTTTTCATTTTCTCCTCCTTCAGGTAGCCTTTACCTATCAACTTCCTCTGATACGTCTTCTTTGATTTCACATTGTCTCTTTGAGGAACAGCCAAGGTAACACGAATATGGCTTGGGGTGTGTCATTAAATTTCTACTAATTCTTGCAGCTATTTTATGTCCACTATGACATCTAATTCTTTCTGCAAGTTGCCTACTTTATATGGATGACCTGAATTATTTCTTGTCTGGTTGACGACGAATGGAACAACTGACGCACTCGTCGTTCGAAGAATGAATGTGCGTAGAGAACCATGTTCTAGCTTAAACGTTGGGAGTAGGTAATATTTTCCTATAATTTGACCATTGTTTAAATTTGTTCAGTCGACATGCACAATCGCAAATGTCCGGCAAGAAGAACAAAGGAATTTTGTATTCATTTGAACTTGGAGTCTGTAGTGGGTACCTCGCTTAATTCTTGCTGTGTCGAAGTCATGACTATCGTCTTAGAACATGTCATATAATTTAGTTTGCTTACAGTAAAGTTTTGTGGTCTGGAAGGCACACTCGTTATTGGTATACTTTGTTACTGCTTATGTCGTCCATCAATAATATGATGCAATGCCAGCTGCCGTTAGGAAGGCAAACATGGGTTATGTAATGTGTAGCTTTTCTATCGGTCATGTACAATTCATTATTGCATTGGTGGTCGTTTTGAATTTAATTTTGTCAATGACTTTCACGTATGTTAATCATGAGGGCGTGCTAAAGTGTACCCAGACGGGTGACTTCAAACTGTTGTAATTGATGGAGATTCTCAAACTATCGTCTGCTTTTGCATGAAATTGTTGTTTCAGCGTCTCTAATGGGGAACCTACACATTGGAAATGAAACCATCAACTTCTTTGAGTGGCATTTAAGCTTCAAACTGTTTATAGTTCACAGTGTGAGTGTCAGCAGTGGTTCCAAATTTTTGTGGAAGCGAGCTTAGGAGCTCTTGAATGTGGCAATAACTTATGTCAATGTCAATCGATTTTTTTTTCTGGTAGACTTTTGGTGTTTTGGCAGACGCGGAGTGCAATGAATCAGGTTTGATGTCTTCCGAGTAGTGGCATAGATTTAGGTGGTTTCTTATTAGAAGATTGCAATCATTTTATTTTGACTCAGTTTTATGCACAAAATATAAAACAAGATAAATGCTTTCCCTTAAGAGTATTCATTAACTCGCAAACTGTAAAGAAAAAGGGTTTCAACAGAGCTTACTCTTTTGGACCTAGATTTGGCGTATCAGAAATTTAGTCATACTAAAGTTTAGTTCAGAGAGAACGACGGACTAATTTTTCTCACGAGCCAGAAGTTATGATACTTTTTCCTTCTTTGAGGAGAAAGGACATTGGGTACAGAACTCCAGACCAAAGGAACGATATATGAAAAGATTGACAGTTCAGGATACCTGTTATCATTACCAGGAAAAAGTTTGTTCTTTGGAGTGCTAAAATAAAAATAGAACAAAGAAATGAGGCGAGAGGAAGTGGGTGTCGTCTTCGGAAACAGAAAATGAACACGAAATGAAATAACTTTTGACCATGGGAAGAAACAGCTGAAGAGGAAAAACTTATATAGATGAAAAAATTCAAAAATAGAGACAGACAGTGAAAGAAAATGAACGTTTGCGATGTCTTGAGGAATTTTCATTGTGATTTCAAAAAGATAATGTACCAAAATTAAATTAAGTTACTCATGGTATTGAGTAAGTGACGTAAACATACGCAATCACGTACACACACAATTTAATGATGGGGAAAGGGACATTGGATAGTTTATATGTGGTGCTGAACGTGATAGGCGGTGAGTTACATAGCACGTTTGTGTACTTTATTTATTCACCACACTATTTTCGTCTCACAATGTGTGTAGATTTTTGGACTATACACAAAGTATTTTGGATACTATGTATGGGGTGTTGGATAATATAGTTGGTTTTATTTCGGCATGTGTTTGTATGATTCAATTGTCTTCATTTAAACCTTACTTATTTAGTCTGATAATATTTGGGGGGTACCACCCAAGACGTTTTAAATTGTGTGTATGTAACCTTGTAATTTCTATTGAAATATATATTCTTATTATGACAATCGTTTCATTATTATTAAGTATATTACCCTGCCGATTCTACTGCTACTAATGCAAATGTTACTACTACTACGACTATGAGCCACAGCTACACTAATTGTTTTATAATGTCGATGACACTATATAATAAGACCATCTACGATTGATGCATCTTGTGCTAATTATCCAACCAACAGTACTATAACTACTTTCACTGCAATTGAATATATGTCAGCAAAAGCACATTTTATGTATAACTATAATGTACAACATTCACGTGCCATTTGTCCCACAAGTGTCTTATGATTTGTTCAGTGTTTTTTCTTTAAGTATGTTATGATTGAAAATTTACTCCTCTTGTTTTGTAATTCACATGATGACTTTTCTGGAGTTTTATTTGTCAGCTTACCCACAAATATTTACAGCGAAACGATAAAATTATTTCTCAGTTTAATATCACTTTCACGTATTCATTTTCATAAAGAAATTGTCATAATTTCTTTTAATTTAATTTGCGATGTAACGCATGAACTTATAACTTTCTGAGGCAGACTATAAGTATACTGCTAGCTTTAAGTTGGGCTGGCGTTTCAAGCAATTGTTTTGAGAATTAATTTTAGAGTATGTAAGCCATTGGGTTGAGATTGTGACTTAGACATCTCCTTTAATAAACGTAAATGAAATATGCAAAATGTAACCATTGAATAACATAATAAAGACCCGTATGACATGCATCAAATGAATATTGTGGCAAAGGTTAGATGATTCTGACAAAATATAGTAAACTTGCAGATTAATGTTTATATGTATTATCTATGTATCTTGTTTAAATGCTTAAATACCCATTAAAGCTGCTTAAAATAAAATATTTTTCAGGTTCAAAATATGCATACCCTTTAGTTAATGTCGGAAAGGAATGGGCGTTGATTTCTCGATCAGAAATACTTCAAGGAAAAAAGTGTCTATCACTTTTCCATTTCATAGAAAACATGTACATTGAAGTAAGGTCTCAAGATGAAAGAAGGCAGAACACAATTTGGAACAACATAAGAGAGAAAGAGACCCCAATGTGGACGACAACCCATATCAATATCAATTTAACAACTCCGTCAAGGATAGCTATTAGAGTTAATCAGTTTCGTGGTTGCTCAGGGAAATATTTCATCAGCAGTATATCCTTGAAACAAGGAACGTGTAAAGGTAACATAATACACTGCATTCTAAACCAAATGTTGAATTATGTTGCCTTATAAAGTTATGGACACTATATTTGACGAATTATTTTATCTTTCGAATTTGCGTATTTTCCCCATAATCGGTCTCTGGTTTGCTGCACTTTGTAAATTAATCAAGGAAGCGCATGGCGATCAATTATGGCCGTTTCTTTCTAGCATAATTAAAATGTTTGTGATAATATTTCAGGTCATAAAGACCTATATATATATATATATATATATATATATATATATATATATATATATATATATATATATATATATATATATATATATATATATATATATTCATGGCTACATTGTTTTAGCATGTGAATGCTTATGCGTAACCCCACACATATATTGATTTTCCCGAAATTCACTGTTACGTATGATAAAAAAAAATGTATGAGAATTTGATATTTCATTTATTAAAACTTCGTAGCTTGATTTAGATATTTTTCCGTGATATTGCTTTATTTTGCAGTGCCTACCACCATCAGTGTTCCTGGCACCACCATCACTACACAGTATAATGCATGTTATACATCAATTGAGATGACTACTGCTAGAAAATCGACAAGTACCGCTTTTGCAACTGCTACTACTACTACTACTACTACACAGACCACGAGCTATACCAGTATATTGTTTGTTTCCTTATTTGAAGGACGTGTTACAACACGAAAAATGCATGCTGAAAGTTCAGCATTTTATGATATAAATGTTTAGAAAATGTTCAACTATGTATCAGCTAATACAGACTGAACATGGTATTCACGATTGCAATACTCGCTAAAACATACAGAAATTATTATGCTATTCTTTAGATGAGAGCTAAATTATTTATAGTTTAGTCGTAATTTAATTTGCATCTAGTTTAAGTGGTTGAATTTATGAGTTTTAAAATTTACCGTTTCTACTCTTTGATTAATGTTGACACTCAATGTAATGTGCAACAAACGTTCGAGCAAGAATAGACAAAGCGTTTGGCTACTGGTCATTTCTAACAAAATAAGTCAAGAAAAATCCTTCCCAAATTTTTTAAATAAGGATAGCTACCAAAAGTCATATTCATTCTCCTTATAAATGGTCATTGCATCAACCACAATGCCACTTAATTCTTCAAAGTTTGTCTTCGTATCCTTGCTAATTATCTAAGTTAGTAGGGAGATGAGGAACACATGGAAAATATAACACATTTAATCCGATGGCTATTGTGGACAGCATCTGAGGTTTGTTCTCGCGAAAGCTTTTCAACGTTTCAATATAATTTTAAGAACCGAATGTTTCCCACTTGTATGTTATCACAACGTGTTATGTGTTAGTATATTATCGCCCGTGTATATAATTTAATGTTTTGTGAGGCAAGCCTTACGACATCTTTATTATTCTTATATTTGTGGCTCTGTTGCAAACTAAAATTTGGACGTGTCTGTGGAAAGTTAAATTGCATCTATAAATTCGTAGACATGTTTACCTCTGATAATGCAAACCGTTTGCTTTGATATAGATATAATTGCATAGATTTAATTGATAACCGATAATATGCACAGAATTGTATTCATTTTCAAATAAAGATAAACATGAAGGTTAAGGTCTACCTTTTGAGTAATAACTGAAGATGGGATAGGGAAGACAACTCGAGATGGGAAAGGAAGAACAAGATAAAAATGAAAACGTGAAACTAATCAGCAAATAATCTTAATTTTTAAATGAACTTGACAAAAGAAGTTTACAGAAAAGTAAAGTTAAATCAGTGAATAAATTCTGTGCTATATTTATTTGTTTTCAGACCGGACAAAAGAGTTTAATAAAGAAAATGGGGCATTGCAGAGGACGGAACAAGATAGCAATAAAGGTAAAATACATCAGATAATCGTCTCAATCCGACACCAATTTAAAAGCATATTCCTAATGTAAATATGAATTCCCAATAAATTGTAAATGCATTAATATTGATCAGTCACAGTTGCATTTTATGAACACTCTGATTTTCTGTGAATACATATTTTTGTGAATCTTGCCAGATATGTACCATTTGCCTAACAGGCTTCCTTACATGAAAAAAACGTACATCAGTCACCTGAGGAACCCATTATTAACCAATATTCTTGTCACACATACTGAGCTGAGTACATCCCACAATATAGTATACTAATGGTTGCCCAGCCATATTGGCAATAAAGGTAATGAAAAAGCAGATAGCGCTGCTAAAATGGACATATCCCCCGAAAACTCTAATTTTAAAATATTGTATACTGGTTCTAAACCTAGCACCAAATGGTTATTACATCAGAATTGACAGGAATCATAGAATGGTGTAGAAAATAGCAAACTTCATGCCATTAAGTCAACCCTATGAGAATGGACTTAATCCTACAGAACCATCTGTAGGGAGGATGTAGTCATTGCAAGAATTCGAATTGGTCATACTTATGTAACCGATTCCCACATACTAAAAGTAGAAGATCCAACAGGGTGCATTTGTTACAATGAACCATTCACTGTTAAGCATTTTATGGATTGTTTCGACCTCCAACATACGCGCAATCAGTCTTACATTGTGCAAGACATGAAGGAGCGCTTTGATAAAGTATTATAGAATTCCTGAAAAAGTAAAAATCTATTCTAAGCTAAAATCTAAATGTTATCAACTTGAGAATTTGTATGTGTTGTTTGTGCCGTCATTTGTTTTAAATACCATTTCATTTGTCCTCATTAATATACACCATTTACATTCTTCGTTGTTCTGGAAGCCTTATTTATTCCCGTTACCATTTTATCGTTTTTACCTTCAACTCTAGTTTTACAATTACTGGTTGATACGAAACCTTTTAAAACTTTTAAATGATTCTAGATATAATCTTTTGTATGTTTTTAAATAGCCTAACGTTGATGATGCGCTGTATTATCACAACCAATCAATCTTGCTTTTGTTTTCATCTTGCTGAGATCATGTTATTTTGACCATTACACTGTTCTAAGTCCTCTTTGCGCATTTTAAAAGCAATGGTGGATACATAATATTTTCAGTGAAATAGGTAGTGATCATTCATGGTGATCAGCTAGATCTTGGTAATAATTGGATCCATATTTAAACATTGAATCCAAAGTTAATCGGTAACACATGGAACGGTGCAAGTAGTAGAAAATCATCGTGTCTTTCTTTCTCTTGATTGTTAATACCAGCAATCCTCCAGTCCCATTTGTTGCCAGCCGTTATATTACAAACCAGTCATTAAAAAGCTTGTTATATCATGTTACATTGTTATATCATGCTGATAAATTGGTTCCGAAATGTAAGTGTAATTTTGATCCAATGATGGTTCAGAATAGGTACTTGTTTAAGAGGAGCATATGATGTAGACAAAGTAATATAACTGAATCTCTGCTAACTCCTCAACATAAGACGGTCTCTCACTCAGAATGGATTCTTGGAAACACACTAGACTTATTAGTTGAGTCTAAGAGAAAGAAAAAGACCGACAGTTAAATGCAGGAGTGAGTTATGATTGTTTTAACAATCAGGCAAAGTACAAGATGACACGATACAAAAGTTAGGTCCCTAGGCCATTAGGCTCGGACACAGAGCACACATATGCATAGTAGCGAGGCTAATATCAACATGGCATAGGAAAAGTCCATTTGTTGATTTGATCGACTCAAGTTTAATTTGTTTAGCCTAGAGCAAATAACCAAGATGTTTCCCAAAAGATAAGGGACGTAATATTCTGCTAAGTGATGAGAACACCCATAAACACTACGCAAATAAAAACACACATAAGCATTATCTTATGATTAAAGCTACGTTGCATGCAGCTGTTAAAGAAATATTTATTTCTCCTATTTGTTTCTCTTTGGGTAGCTTGCATTTTAATGATTTTTAGAAGCTTCTCTAATACTCTAGCAAATCGTTGTCTACACTGAAATGATGACACTCTATTGGCTAATTGTAGGATTCGGTCTATTTTTCAGATCTTAATTGAGAATAAATTTGATACGTACAGTTGTTTGAATGTTTTTGATCTCACGTAAACTATTCTAAAAACTTGCTGTCCAAATGCATACAAAATATTCATTGCCTGATTTACCAGACTGATGTATATGGCACATTATATGTAAGGGTTTTCTGGAGACACATGTACATTTTAGAGCAAAGATGATTGTCTATCTATCTATCTATCTATCTATCTATATATATATATATATATATATATATATATATATATATATATATATATATATATATATATATATATATACTTTAAAAGTAATTAATGTAAAAATGCTAAATGTGTAAATGCTAAATTTGATTAAAGTAAAGTTTTGCATCAATAAGTTTTTTCCTTGATTTGTTCCATAATTGGCTCATTCAAATATCAGGAAATGTAATATTTAGTCGACATTAAAAAAACTATTAGATAAGCAGGTTCATCAGTAATATTTAGGCACTAGTGAATCTTATCGCAGGCCGCCATCGGTTAGAAAGGAGCATGGGAAATATTTCCACTTGGCTTGAATTGACATATATAAAAACAAACTAAAAAGGCAAACAAACCAATAAAATCAGACTGACTGGAGTGTCATGTGCTGGAAAGCCTTAGCTCACTCAAACATAACAGTTGTGTTAAGAAATATAATTATGTTTGAAATTAAGGTGCACATTAATTCAACACTAAATCAAGATTAACTTATAACTCTAACAACAGCAATTATCCTGCATTTGACCGAACATGTTTTGATTTTACTGAATATATTGTTTGGACTCAATGTAAATTACTTCAGAAAATAAGATATATAGTTCGGTTGTTTGTATAAATTTAAAGCTCTCGTACGCTAAATAATGTTACGTTATTAATAAAGTTCTTGTATGTCTGACCAATCGGCACAATCATAATATAAACTAAATTCTCCACTAATACTTCTTACCTCCCTTCTCAGCACAAATACGAGACTGATAGTCAACATGGAAAACACGCTTGCATGTATTGCATAAAGAAAGTGTGTTCATGTCCCACCATTGTGGATTGAAACAAAAAAGTCATGGAAATTGATGGCAATGTAAAAACGCATTTGGTTAAGTTTTATGTTGTTTACATTTCAGTTTCAACGGGTGTCATCATCGGCATTGTCATAGGGTGTCTTGTCCTAGCCGGAGCAGTGCCATTGGTAGCTGTATATATATGCAGGTACACACCACACCCACTCCAGTACACTCCAGGTCGACCACACACACACACACACACACACACAAACACCCATAAAAAATAAGTATTAAAATCACAAAATTTTTTCCATTTACTTTAACGGCACAGTTTAATTTAATTGGAAAAAAACTGTAACAATGAAACAACAAATTTGCTGTGACTTCCAAATTATTGTCAAAAGATGTAAATGTTTATATTTGATACAAAAAGATAGCATGCATCATAAACAATGGACTCTTCACATTATCGGTAAAGGCTCTGCTTTGTTAGTTTAGAACAGTTGGTTTATACAAATATTCTGACGCAAATCAGCTTATGAAAAATATTTAGAAATGCATATGAACTTGCAATTAATTTTGTAATGGATTGACCTATTTGTTTCGTCCTAAAATGGATAAAATATTCCGGTAACAAATTTTTAAAGCGTGTAGGTATACGATATAACTAACAATCATGGCTTGATTTATATTCGTCGAAGAGCTTAATGCTGATAAGGATCACATTAGGTCTGACTGAAGTTTGATTATGTTTGATTGCAAATTCATTGACCTTATTATATTCAAAACAAAATTTGTTTTGTCTTGTAAAGAATCTAGGTTGTACTTGGTTTGTGTATTTGGTTTCCTTATCATTTATCGAAAACACATTTTAGTGAGAGACGTTGAGAAAACGTGAAACAACAGACAAAACAACATCAATGTCAATGTTGAGCTGTAAAAGAAAACATTCCATATTCTTAAGGAAGCTATTTGTGCAAATATGCAAAATGTGCATTATGTACATTAAAACATTTCCAAGGAAACTGTAAAATCTACTTAACGTTTGCATCATTACATATCAAAAACACATTATTGTATGTTTTAGAACAGAGAACAAATATTACCAAACATTTGAGTGATTGTATCTCAAGGTTAGCTCGTCAGAAACGTTCTAATTACACTATGTAACAATTTTTATTCCTGGGTAGTAAGTGTTATTTTGCAATTGCAGTAATAAAAAAATTACCACAAAAGAAATAAGAGTGAGTAGTTTTTCCAGATCTATGAATATATTGTAAATCGCTTTCAAGAATCAGTCATCAAATGTAATCTTCCATCGTGTTCTTGTTATACTGTCCTTGGTAGCGGCGTTCAAAATCCAGTATATCTTGGAAAAGCGCTCGCCTTACTCCCCCGATTACTCTCTCATGTTCTCCTTGAATTTATGAAGATGAGCATCAAGGATATAGACATTGAGGGACATCCTGCAGCCCATTGTCCCATAGTTATTCATCAGGGTCTCAACCACCTCCACCGTTTTCTTCATTGTGATTGCCCAGGAAACCCCGAACCATTGCGACAAAGCTGTTCAAAGCAATTTGCACCTCTTACTACTGAGCTTCTTGGGAATTCAATGCAATCCAGGATCTTTTTCATCTGTGGTCGGATGAAGACATCAGCATTGGCATTTGCCGCAGACAGCTTTGGGAAGAAGTCTTGCAGTTACTTGAATGCTTCTGAATCATTATCTAGAGCTATGAAAATTCGTTTCGTGAGGCCCAATTTGATGTGCATTGGTGACACCAGCACCTTCCGTGGGTCCACTAGTGGCTCCCACTTGACGTTGTTCATCCCACGGAGAACTCTGTCCGCTGTGGTCAGTTTCGCCCGCGTTAGTGAGCTTTGGCGTCACTGATGTCTCAAAAAGCAAATATAGCAGGGAAACTTCGTAAAACCGCCTTGAAAAAAAACACCAGGAATGCCACCACTTTGAAGACTCCAGTTACGTACCAGCTGTAATAATCATACGTCAAGGCGTCCAGCAATAACAACAACAACGATAATAATAATAATAATAATAATAATAATAATAATAATAATAATAATAATAATAATAATAATAATAATAAAAGATTATCTCCTTTTCGTGCAAGGCTTATAATACCTTGAGTACTATCTAAAGTGTTTTGAAAGCCCCTATGAAATTCTAATTTTTTTTTAAACATTGGCTCAAGCATCGCAACTGGTCAAATGGGTGCGGACATTATCTCCATTCCGGCATTATAAGAATGCTAACGACATCGCAGACCTGGTTACTTTGACCGTAGCCAAGATATGTGAGCGATTTGTAAAACAAATAACAGTGGTTCATGTTATAGGTTATCCAGGGGCGAAGAAATACAGCTATATGTTTTTGTTTAGTACGGCACATTGCCAGGTAAAGGTCATATAACAACACGCAAGTGGATGTCTAAAACATACCCGATATTTGGAATAAACGCTTTATAACATTAACTCCGCCATTACTTTTAGCGTCTTTGAATAGGATAGCGGACCACACCCTATACACGTTTCAAAAACAAATTGAACAGGAGACTTAAGCAGATGCTTACCGAAGGCGAACATCGGAACTATGAAACAAATATGGAAAAAAAACTATGGATGTTCGGAATTAAGCTATAAACGGCTTTAATTTCCTAAATAATTAAATCTTTGTTTATTAGTAGTACAGTGATGTCACACATTGCTACGGAGGAGCGATTCGTTGTACTCTACAGAAGCCTCTTACTCAATACCAGCATCTGGAACAACTTTACCAAAATATAACTGGAGTTTGACCAGACCTCATGGATCCCAACCTGGATCTTCCGGCTTATGCAAATCCGATTGGATAAGTACTACAATATGAACGGCGCGGCTTTGCGCCTCAAGCATCCCAAAAATATTGCTAAAGATAAAATACGCACTTTGGAAGAACATCGTGACAAACAAGACTTATTAACGAAGGAATGTGTCGATGCCAATGTTCTCTATCGTGGAGATCTGCGAGAGGTATAATTGAAAATTATATACCCTTGGATGACCAAAACTGGTGATAGCATATAGGATTCACTTGACATGAAGCAGAACAGAATGAGGCAACGAAACCCTCTTTGTCTAAAACATGATGATACCTAATAATACGTTGACTGGGTTGGTACATGAGCTTCGCTGATTGGTATAACTGTCTCAATAATCAAGAACACAAATAGAGTTCCTAAGGAATCGGCACAAAGGCAAATTTCGATGCAACAGTCCACCACACCGACTTTATTTTATTTTATTCGGTTTGGCTAGTTACTCATAACGGACTGATGGTAATATGCCTCGTCTAGTTAATTGTAGAAGAAATACCTGAATAGCATCTATCATTTATCCTTGCATAGCCTTGCTAGCAGAAGGCGAAAGGTTTGAGCCTGTAATATACCGTTTTACAACTATAGATAATACTGATGAATAAACGCGTTTGGATGATACTTCTAAGGTCATATATATATATATATATATATATATATATATATATATATATATATATATATATATATATATATATATATATATATATATCCCAATCATCTGATTTCAATCAACAAGGGGCAATCCCGAAACTAGTGTCCGGGGAAAGGTGTAGATAGTGCAGCAAATCTCATTCTATAAAAATCATATGGACGGGGTGTCATTATTAATCACTGTATGGGGGCAGGGTCGAGCAATGTATCCACATGCGTCATCGCTAACTGGAACTTTGTTGATGGCCGTCCGCCTAGCCATGCCACAATTAACGCCCACCCCATCTCACCTTTCCCTTTAAGATTTCCTGGGGTCTGTCAAACATTGTTGCTCCTGATTTTCCAAACTGTACGTATTGAACGTAACGTCTAGTACTACAAAATTGAGTCACGTTGTATACCGATAAAATATTGATATTGGTGTCAACAGGTTCTATCGCAAACTAACCAATTTTTCTTCGTGATTTCAACTACGTCTTTGATTACAAATTGTAAAACATCCTTACTTTAAAAATTTCCTTTGCTTTCACTTTTCTCTGCCTTTAAAACCTCTTAGCTTTAGAAACTGATGAAATAATCAAACGTTAGCCATATATGTTATTCAGTTTGTCTATCAAAGCTTGAAAGGGCAAATAAATGTGAGGATGATACATAACTTATATTATTTGAACTGCGAACACTTACGAAAAGTTAGCAGATGACATGTTTTTTGACGTTATGCATGTCCTGCATTTACCGTTATCCACGCATATATCTCTGTACGAAATAAATTTTCATAGCAATTTTAAGGAAAGTAATACTTTTGAAAGTGTTCCCAATTACTTGTCCAGAATTGACACCTGCCTACACTTGAACACATACCTTTACGTTAGTTGCTAGATGTTGTCTGCGTTTTCTGTATTTGTCAGACGTTGAATGGATCTTTTGACCTAAGCGAGTTCAAAATATGTGTACTCACTCCCCAATTCATCAAACCTGTATCACTTTTCATTAGATATTTTTGCACAAGCAAATCGCAATATATCTGCGGATTGCTGAATCTCACCATGCCCCCGACGTTTTTATCAACTTGGGCCCCATTACTCCCACGAGAAGGCATTTAATGTAAGCCGTGTTTGAGAATTGCTGGGTAATATTCACATGTGTGGATGTGCTGAGTTTCTTGGAAAGTGTTACCAAGTGGTACGGAATAATCTAATACATATTTCTTTATGTAGAAGACGTATGTTAATATTTACATGTATATGTATGTATTACCCTTTTGTTAATGGGTGAAACTGAAAATGTTTTGATGAAACTTTTAACATCTACAATTATTTGCACGAAGCATAATTTATTATCAATCTGTTTTACTGGTTACCTATTTCCTCAGTTTGCTTGCATTCCATTACGTAATAGAAAAGCGCAGAACCAGTATGTTTTACTATAGTTTGATATTAACTGTCAAATAATTATTTTCAAAACTAGACGATATTGCTATATTATATACAAATATAGTATCACTGACTAAATAAGTCATAATTTGTATGTCTGTGATTTTCACCTTTACCGAAACTTCTTAAACAAATTCAAAGCTTAATCAGACTAAATACTGGCACACACTTCTTTCTTAGTGGCAAGATTTGAGCTGTATTAAAAACTAAAACAGAAATGTAGGATCTGCTACATGAACATAAGACCTCATATGGTCACATTTTCCAAAGGTGCAGATGTTTATTATTCATAATTAAAATATATTTGTTCGTTACTTGGTTTTACATACTGTCTGAAAACTGTTATTTATTAAATTATGAACTGTATATTTACCTTCGTTATTTATCCGCAGAAGAAGACATGTATCTAACACTAAAACAAAGACTCCGAGTAAAGGAACACATAGAAGTAAAAGTTCCAGTGGAATTTTAACGACAGAGAAGGAAATTAAAAGCTTCTCATCTTCCATAGGAAGAAACGAAAACTGTAATCTCACGTCCGAAGCAGCATATTATAACGTGCAAGCAGAATATGCCACAGTTGTAAATAAAATCCAGCCACAAAACCATTCTCAACACATATCTGCTTCAGCCGATGAATGTGTCTATTCATTGGCTGGTTCAATTACAGACACAGATTTTACAATTATATCACATGCAGTAAAGATCGAAGGCATAAATCGTGAAAATGTTAACACAGAAAACAACTGCCAGTATGACACTGTGTATGAAATGAGGAAACCATTATCTGACAGTACCTACAACCACACAAACGAGGTTCAAATTGATGCTTATGCCAGCACTGTCCCAAGTGTCATAAGATCATTGGATGAAACGTACAGTCAATTGGAATGTAAGAGTGCTCTGGATAATATATATAATAACACTAATGTTACCGACGAAAATACGCAAAACACATTAATCAAGTCTTCAGATCAAGATTTCGATCACATATATAATAACACTGTTGTGGATTAAGATAATGGTAATATAACTCTCACCACGAAAACAGATGCAGATAAAGTCTACAATCACATTATATAAATGGATAAATTGAAATAATATCATTTCTTAAGATGAATGACACATTTAGCTTTTGGGAGATGTTGCTCTTTGTGACATTTATAAGAATGAAAAAACAAATAAGCCAAGTCAAGATTAAAATGATGCCCAACTAAATTTGCTGTGGCATAGTTGTTCTCAGAGATGTCTGAATGAATCATAAATAGATATTTAATTAGAACCTGCTGATTTTGTTAGTGGGATAAAATTTTTCATGTTGTACATTAATTCTGCAGCTTTTATATCAATTTTCATAATGTTAAACAAGGTACTAGTTCGAGATATATATATACAGTAAGATGTAATTAAAGTGTGAATTCAACACTGACGAGTATTCCAATGGAAGCCTTTATCACCAAAACATCTGATCGACCTCTGCATACCATTTATCTGTAATTGACCTCAGGTTCAAGAGTGCAGACGTTACATAATCACGTGAAATGTCAGCCATGACGATAGCGAAATGCACAATAAATACTGTACATACCACCATCCCAACAAATTCATTTTTTTGCTTACATTTTATCTTTGCTCGTTATCGCTTCTAAATTGACATGGACAGCGATGAAATATATTAACCTATGAAGAGATGGTTCATGTACCGTCAGTGAATGTTGAACATAATCGTTACAAACTCAATTTTATGGAACAAATAAATGTGTAGAAAAAACGGAAAAATGGATGTAGACTGTACGCTTTAGGTTTCAGTTAACATTATAGTATCAACCGACAGATGATCATGTCATATATTCAATTCCTTTTGATTAAAATCTTAGCAGGTAAGTTGAAATTATTGAACATATAACTTCCCAGAAAAATTCTTAGAGTCTGTTGCCGGGAATATTTGAAAAGAAAGTATATTCACGCTACATGCATTATTGATTGTGATGTACCATTTATTCAGATGCCAAGTCTCAAAATTATTGGTGCGATCTAAAGCAATTATAAATATCACAAAACTGCCAAGGACGTGATAAAGATATCTCCACATAAGCAAATTATTTTTATTCCCAAATCATTTCGAGGATGGACAACTGATATACTAATAGTGAAAAAAAATGAAATATAAACTTATCTTCTTCATGGAGTATTACTAATCTTGTTATGTAGATTGTTATTTTGCCAGGAAACCTAGCTGAAGCAGTACTAGTACATCTTTAGATCAAATAGCCTTTCTTGTTGCTAAGAAATTTATGTTATAGTCAATTCCTAAAATTCTCATACTGCTTCTTATGAGTTCATTAATTTTTCATTTGGCTAAAGGTGAAATATGAAATGACACATAATGTCATTTAAAAAGAACATTCATTAGCATCACAACGTGATTATAAATCTGAACCATTATAAAGATGCAATTTATATATATATATTTGCATACGCATAAAAGTTTCGAAATTCTTAATGACACAAAAGCAATCTTCTTCAATTTTTTCAATGTGCATGCATTCGTTTATCTACATGTATGTACTTAGTCTTGTAACATTGCAATGTACATAATGTTCACCATGCTTTATATTCAAAAACGTTAGGTCATCGTCCTAAAGCATACAAAGAAGTTTAAATTTCCTTGACCAGCTCGAAACATTGTTATTTATAGATAACATAATATCCCTGTCCTTTGTAATAATCAGCCTGTCACTGAGAACATGTTTCCTTTTTGAATAAGGATTGAACAATGTGATCCATTTTGTAGGCAATGGACGTTACATTTCAAATACAGTACAACATTGATTATCCCTCACGGTGCGAGACCGAGACCAAAACAGATATGAGAATAGATGGATAATATAATAGATGGATAATGGACTATGTACATTAAAATTATTATCCAATAGCCCGGTAATAAAAATCATAATATCTACATATGTACATTTACATGTTTTTAATATTTTGACCTACAATACCCTGATGGTTCAGAAACTGTTATTTAAGTGTCGGATGATCGAAGTTGAACTGTAGCTTATTTTCTCTTACATTTCTTTTTGGCTAGCTCACAAATAAACTTTCATTCGTTCTTCACTAGCAGAATATAATTTAGAATTTCAATATTAGTTTGCTGACTCTTCATTACGACGTTTATGAAGTTAGTTTATGCAAATTTGGAACGTCAGTGTCCTTACAAAATGTATTCAGTCAGAGAAGTCTTTTATGGCGCACTTTAAGCACCGATACGCTCTGTCTACAATCTATTTCGCTACTGATATGACAGGACAACTTTGCTATGCATCTTGGGACCGATATCATTTCAACGTGTAATAATTAGAAAAACAGTGTCTAAACTAAAAGACAACATATGCATGCATTAGTTTACAGTGTATATAAAAATACATTTTCTTTAATTTTTTACATTTGAATACTTGTATCACAATATTTTTATTTTCAAGCTTTACTCTAGTATTTCAATTAATATTGCTTGATCAATGTCTGTATTGTATGCTAATTCAATTACTAATTATGCTATTTAGATGCTAATTTTTCTATAATATGCAACCTGATCGTTTAGATGTTTGAACTATTCAAATAGATACAATATAATAGTATGTGTTTCGTTCGTTGCCCTTCATAATTCTTTTCTTATATTTTTGTATGTTATTGTTTTGGTGCACTGTGTTAAACTTTTTTATACTTATGCTGTTATGCAAATCTTCTTGTGTTGGAAATAAGTAAAGGATTTACGAACTTGAAATCAAGAGCATGCGTCTTGGATGGAAACAAATTGCAATAAATAAAGAATAGTATATGATATTGTGTTATATTACGATAAAGCTAATGTAAATAAGCCATGCGGGTCAAAATGAAGAACTACTTCAGTAAGTACGTTTAAATACGCATCCTTTCGCATGCAGCATTTAGGAGTCCATATATGCATAATTTCATTGATGCTTACTATCGACAATATAATATCAATTTTATAATAGATTTCCAGTATTACACATTCCTTAACTGCGGTTCACTTGGTCCATCTGAAAATCATTTCTTCCAATAATCGGAGCTAGTAAGTTTGCTATCAATAATAAGGAATTCGTTTGAAATATGAAAGTGCACGATAATATACAATTTATGAAGAACGTTCTTGGCTTCCGGTATGGACATAGAAATATTGTCAGTATCGGTTTTAACATTATATATTTGTTTCAGTCAGGAATCAGTATTTTACAAGATATCAATATGAAATAAGTATTAAAACGTGTGTTAACACTGAATATTTTCTCAATGTTTATTCAGAAAAAAGTTTTATAGTTTCGTTGTTAGCATTTCTTGCAAATGTCTAATGAATGCTCATGCTTGGACCAGTTTAATTCATATTTTGTCCAGTATGTTTGAAAAAAACATTATATAAGGAAGACACCTGCATGTTATGTGTCAACAAGATAAGCCCTAGTTCGAAGAAAACAAATGTTCGTACAAATTCATTGATCTCCAAGTTAGAGAAAAACGTTGTTATCAGCGTAATTATATGAATGTCAATTGTTGCTGTAATATCAACATGGCTGCTCAGGTTACTTCACTGATGTCATAATTACTAACTATTTTATGTAATAACATGGCAACTGTAGCTTGTGTTGATGTATTGATTTCAAAAATGTTGACATGTAAAGACATGTTGACGCTTTGGGTGTAATGATTAGGGGTGAATCGATACACCTGTGCCGCGTATCGATACGAACCACGATACTCAGGCTTCTATACGATGCACATATGAACTTGGTCTTTCCATCTTTGGAAGGTATGTGGTACCTTTTCATACAGACGTTCTGCTCTTATTTTCAGTATAAAGATGATAGATAAAAATAACTACCAGATATGTATATGCAATTCACACTGATAAGAAAATAACAATACCATCAAACAAACATGTTCGTTGCTGTGAGTTTTATCCAACGTCTAAGGCTATTTAATGGTGGTTAAATTTGACCCGCTTTGTTTTGTACAACGCGAATGATCTGAAAACATCTTAGGAGACATTACAATGTTATCTTCAAAACAAACAAAAAATAATGCAGTTTCTTCATGCACACGAAATCTCATCTTGAACAAATACTGGATTTAGAATAAGATTGAATACCAACAAAATCTATCACATTTTATTTCCTGAAAATGTAAAAGGATGCTGCAGTCACAGGTACTTGTTTTTGTTATGAAAAAGGAAAACTATTGACAACACCCAGTCCTATTCTACATCTTTCAAAACTTTGACAAGGTGATAAACTTGAGCAATTTGAACTCTTCCCCATCGGTCATTGTTTGCTATTTTTAGTTTTTTCAGCCTTTACCTTCAGTCAATAAATAAATATATCTGCATAGAAAAGAGAAATTACAATTCGTTTTCCATGTACAGCCTAAGGAGAGATGATGACATGATTTTATCTCAAGGGATACACCGTACCCCACCCTTTATCAAAGAAAAACGAAGAGGAGAAATAAACGGTCATAGGTCAATACTTACCTAAACTTCAATATCATTCTCTCTTTGTTTTTGCTCCACTTTTCAGATTTCTATTAAAATCATCATCTTGGACAATTGTCGTCTCCAGTAGCTGATGTAATCCGTGAAGAGTAAGATCATGTCACAATTGTGAATATTATTTGAAAAACGACGTTTTGTACTAAATAACTGTATTATAATCAGTTTGTCAGTAGTACTAAATTTGTATATGCGTGTTCGTTGAACGTTTGATTAACACAGAGAGAGAAGGCCTATTAATATATTATTGATAACTTTTTTAAGAAAATCACAACATGGCATGAACTACATTGTACATAATCAGCCATCCTCCAGTTTTCGTTTTCTTATATGGTGCAAACTTTATATTGTGTTACGTCTATTATATTTACTCTTAAATTTCACCACCGAAAAAAAAAACTACCCCAAAGAGTTATCATTAAAATAAACTAATGAATAACTAACCTGTGTTCAGTTCGTTAGTCTCTCACCTACACGCACACTGTCGGTCTCCCTCACACAGATACACACACAACAAATACACTTATACATTAATTTTTGACACGACTGATTATAACACGGTTATTATTTTTTTCAAGTACATTAATAGTCGTCACTTGGATGCAGACCTCCAACACCCCACAATAGAAGAAAACATATTTGTAAATATTACTTAAATAAATTTTATCCATGTTTCAAAATTGTGCAACGAGGCATTAATTTTATGGAATTGAATTGCAATGTAAATATCCAAATGGTTATGTTTTATGATGATTGAGTTTCTAGTTTAGTGGGCGTCATCATCGGCATGGTCATAGCGTGTTTTGACTTGTCTGGATTACGAGTTATGTTTTTTCTTCTAACCAAACATCATTACAGTCATACCATCGAGTGCGATGGCCAAGACCACTACGTCGTGCCCATCAACGCAGTCAAGAAGGCAGCTATCAATGATTGGCTTCTAACTGATGCATTCAGCTTCTGCCGGGGACTAAAAAAATGCCTCCCAACGTGTGGGATGTGGTCGAGATATGGTTTGACAAACCGTCGTAGAAAGCGTGGCCATGGCTGGGTGAGACGCCCTTGTTACTAACTTATCCATGGAGTCGTCCTGAGTGGCTCTCCTTTTAGAGGCGACACAGGTGCTGCATACATGATGTGTAGGACGAAATCGTCAAGATGGAAGCGCCATTGATGCACGATCTCTAATATTGGCCATAACAGTACAAACACAATTACATATAAAGTAGACCCAATAGGCCCCGAAGTTGCAGTGAGCAAGACTAATAATAAGGACGAGACTTAATTTGACCCTAAAGTGTCCCAGCGTATGACCAAAGAAACAAACGAGGCCTTAGCAGATACTGGTGATCTAAATAACAAAGAAACAAAGACATTTTTTGATGTCAAAGATCGTAATGGTGGAGATCTGTAATTGGCATTACTAAGATGTGTTTCTTTGATGACGAGGTGACTCCTTCAAGGGTCACATAAGCTGATTATACCATGTGGTGATCAATTAATATGGACTAGAATAGTGGTTAGAAGGAAACTGTTGGTCTCCAAGACACTACTTCCAACACATACGTTGAGGTATGGTTGTACTTAAGACTCGCAGGGTGATGTCTAAGCTCATTTAAATATGAACGGAAATAACAACATTCAAGACGCGCATAAGGCATGTGTTGATGTGACGGTATATACATTACTTTGCTCGTGTTGAGCAAAAGGTTGCGGCTTAAATATATCAGTTTCTGGATGTAGGATATAACGATGAAAAAAATGTATGGATACTATATTTTGAAATCACAATTATAACGCGCATTACCGTAAAATCTCGGGTATAATGCACACTTATTTTATAAAGAAAACTCGGGGCACGTGTTATACCTAAATGTAAATTTATTGAAGTTTTATTGTAGGGGACCTATACTTTATCAAACCGAATACCGGTAGCTGTATGTTAGTAATAAATACCGGTACTTTTCCGTCCACCAAAAGATCATCAAAATGATTTTAGGAATATTCTATAGGCCATAGCGCTGATCAATTATTTCCAGATTAAGCGCTGACGTGATCAAGTATTTACACATGCAAAGCCAAGCAATCCCGGTGCGTATTATGCAGTGGTGTTACAATGTTTGCATTACAGTGAAAGGAGGACGTCTATTGTGTAGTATACATGTGTGCGTATTATACCCAATACTTTACGGTAGATATATGTACTATTCCTGAAGTAGAATCCGATGATTTATGTAAATTGTTTTTTGATGCATCAGTCATCATCATCATCTTTGCTTTGCCCATTCAAATCGTAACAAAAACACTAAAAGTCTATCTAACCTCACTAGCCAATAATAGTGTTCCAAACTTGTCATGATTTTTAATATATTTCAATATATAGGCTGAATGTAACTTGCAAACGCAGTATCTTTAAAATAGAATATACACCCATAGACAAAAATTCGCTATTGTATCTCTAGTTTGCAGATTATCTCGGGTTTGTCTACACATAAGGTAAAATGGTATTAATTGATTATGTGTTATTATTATTATTATTATTATTATTATTATTAGTATTATTATTATTATTATATGTAAACATTTTTTTATTATTATTATTATTATTATTATTATTATTATTATTATTATTATTATTATTATTATTTTTAATTGCAAATATAAATGAAATAAAGGCCTTTTCAAACAAACTTACAGCATTTGTGTTTTATTTGATTTAGCTTAATTGTTTGTATCCAGACAATAAACTCTGATAATATCTTTTCTTCGGATGCGCTGTGGCAAAATAGCCGTTTTATAATATAGCAGAGATACAATATATTGCTTTCGTACAACAGTAATGGTACGCTGATATCTGTAATCGGTTTCTGAATGAAAGGTCTGTAAAAATTAAATAGACAATCATCTCCAATTGTAGATATGGGCAATACGCTACTCCTGTTCATTTCAAACGTGCTCTATCCTGTCAGATAGTTTGGATAATTGTCAGCTTAGTGAATATGTTATCTCTGAAAAACGCTATTTTGGAAAGAAACACAAATAATCCAGATATAAAAGGTCCACTTCAAGCAAATCCAGTCAATCCATGAATAGTTTTGCACTATGACCTAATTATTAGATTTATTATGTTGATAATAGTAGGTTATAAACTGATTTTATGTATACATTTGTTTGAAGATTTAAAACGATGAAATTTTTTTGGTACTAACGTAATAAAAATTAATTATCCTGTATGCAATTTCTTTGAATAGCTATATAATCTTATTAACTGGAACTGTAATCGGGATAAAGGATGGAATCTGCCCAAAATATATTCATTCCTATTTATAGTGGTATGATTGTCTCAATGTAACAAATAAAAATGCATCTATGTAACAAAAGTTGTTCTATTTGTAATATATTAACATGTATTATATTTGCATCACACTAACGAACGCTTAAGAAAAGACAAATTATGTTTCATAGGCAAGTGGATAAAGAGCAACGTAGACTGATGAAATAATATATTTACAGTACTTGCTATTTAAAATCAATATCTTTATTTATAGTACTTGCTCTGTTTTTATTTTTTTTATGTTAAAACAATAATGATTTTCTGCTGCATACTTGTACAACGCAGGTTCGGTGATTAGCAGAAATCTAATCTGTCCTAACACGGATTCGTATCGTTCATGATTTCTATGAAAGTGCCCGATTTAAGAATCCACAGTTTGAGGGTGATCACATAGTGTACAGGCCTAACCTGTTGTATAGTATGATTTATTGTATTCTGTAATACTTTTTTGTTCTAAACGATTTATGCATTTTATATCGATCCATTTTTCCTGTCCAAAATCAGGATATAAATTGCACGGTGAAAAGAGATTAGTACATATCGCTCTTTGAAACGATGAAGATTAAGATAAAGGATAATTAAATTAATGTGTCAGTCAATGTCAAAAGTGAAATTATATTTAGTCAATTTGAGCGTCACATAATATATTTATAAATATCTTAATTGAGGCCTTCTAATCACACAGGACAGTTAAAGTCAATATATGCTTCAATGCTTCATGCCGTGTTTACATTTTTGTATCTTTCACGAAGTTGAATACATTCAGCTAGTCGACTAGATATGTAATTTTGATACATAAACAAGTTCATCTCTCCCACTCTCTGGCTATGTATGCCTCCTTCATTCTCTCTGTCTTCCTTTTTCTCTCTATTCTATTGGCACACATCCCATGTGTACTTAAATGTTTGCAATCTGCAATTAATGGATACGTGGATACGTAGACCTCAATTATTTAAGAGTCATGGTTTTAAGATAGGGCAACAACAGAGGTGCTAAAACGCGTTTCCGAGACAGTCTTTTTCGGGGTTTAGACGACATGCATATGTCTTTAAGAAATATATGCGTCTGAGCAATATCATTTCCAGTTTTCAATTCAGTGCTGACTTCAGTCGTTTTACACATCACCATAGCACTTTCTACTCCTGGTTCTGCTTTCCAAAGTTTTGTCTTCCAGGGTCCCGATACAGCCGTCCACATATTTAGGCACATCATTTCATATGGGTCCATTGAATAGCACTTCACTTCTTATGGGTTCATTGAAGACGTGAAAATCTTTCAACACATAATTCTTTCTTTGACATATCATGACAAGGAAAACAATTAGTTATTGATATTTGACGCACATCTCGGTTGTATCTTTATTTTCTTTCCATGCTCCTTTGCCTTGCTTCATTCCTGCAGATCTTTGACATTTTGAGCTACACAGAGAGCTCTGGATGTGTCTGGCCCACTCTGTGTTGCGGCAGTCGGAGTTAAAAATTTCAAGCAGATTAGCTTCATTAAGTATTTGAAGTAAGGTTATATATTGTATGAAGTGTACACCTAACCAGAAAACTACTTACGCGTGGGTACGTATATTTATTGGTGTTGAAATGAGGTTAGGTCTACTTTTTATCTTACCATGTTACGATAATGAGTTGAGCCCGCAAGGGTTAACTGACTTTACCCTTAGCATTTACATGGCTTTCATTGGCTAATAATTTACTTGGCTTGCAACTGCGCACAATTAACTGAATTGTAATTAGCTTCCATGTCAATTGAACTGTAAAAGAAAAGAGGCGTAACCCTTATACAAGAAATTTTTTTTTAGAAATTAACTCCGTTCATCGCACTTACAACTTCACAAATTCTTCTTTGTTTATTTTTCATTTTTAAATTAATTGGATATTTAAATGTATTATAATTACATGTATGTGTCCATATTTATACTTAATGCATTCATTTTCAAAAACAATGATGAATTGTTTTGCTATCTATTGATTCATTTTGCTGCCTAACTAATTGTTCATTGTTTTCTTCACTGTGTATTTTATTATTGATCTTTCATTGTTGTAGTCATATTAATGTCATGTATGGTTTTGCTACATCTTTGGTTGTTGGAGCCAACAATTTTAAGCACTTTAGCTTCATTACGTATGTAAAGTAAGTTTAAAGAATGTATGAAGTGTGCATAGAGAAGCTAGCCATCATAGCAGTAACTTTGATTTGCTTTTGTATTCCTTTTCAATTGTTTTATTTCTATATGCAATCTATATTGATGTCACTAAAAGTGGCCCGCGGCAACAATCATGGATTGTTTTATTTACTTCCCTATTTCAAAACTATGTACACCCATATTGCAGTGTCATTTTTAATTCAATTATTTGTCTCCTCAGTCTTTCTGTCGCTCGTACTATAAACAAACACCTAACCATAAATAGCCATTATACATGCGGATATATATTTTGCCCAACATTCATTTTACTATTCCGCGTCGCATACCCAAACGAATAAAACGTCAATTATTGTATCTCTTCTGGCGAAAGTAGCAACGATTGATAATGTATCTATAAATATAATCCGCATTTAGCTTAAATGATTAAATGTATTCATTTGTGTAAGTTGGCAATGTTAAAAAATGTAATATACACCACTGTCAAATAATGCTTATATCTGTCCCAATATTTATCTCCTCGTTCACTTCTAACTCAATATTGTCCTATATCGATTTTCTATTGCACCTATCTTAAAAAACATGATAATGTACGCTATTTTAAGCCATTACTTTAAACGGTAAAAAGCTTAATAAGTTTCAAGCGTATTGTTGTTTTAAAGAACGATATGACATCTAGCTATTAATTAAGGTACAATAATATGTTTAGTACTAACAATGGCTGCACATGACTGCAAATTTTATCATAAATAGCGTAATACTTATTTCCGAAAACACTGATGTAGTCTCACTGATAACATCATCATCTCCAACGGGGCTTCATTTACGGTTATTCGTTCTCTTATATATCACATCTGTATTCACACAACAACGAGTTAAAACATGAGGGGTGGAATAAATATATGGTTTTGAGCAATGGATGACATAACTACAATCATGTCCACATATGCATAGTCATTGTGTTTTTGCTGTGATGATAGCTTCAGGATGGCTTTAATGCTATACATGACATTTTTACAAAACTAGGAAGAGCGTTGGAGCATCAAACATTTATAACCAACTGAACATGTAATGATTCTTGTTGAACTACATTCATATCGAACCTTAAAACATTATGAGAATAAGAAATACTACATATTAGCGGAAATTGTTTACCTCTTTATTTTGATCTCTCTAACGATAAATGATAGATCGTCAAATTTGCTATTGGTTTTGTTGTCTTTATTCTAGATTTTTATGTTAACTCTTTTTTGCATCTGATATGTTCTTTACTAATTCCCTTAATTTCATTTTTTTCAAGTACTACTGTTTTTCTATTTCTGTTGCTATATGGGTAAACTACATCTAATTCTTTAAGTTACTGCGTACAATGTAATTTATATTTAATAGCTTTATTTTTATAATGCTTGTAAAGAATAAAAAACTAGAGTAATTAGAGAAAATTTCACCCAAATCGCCACGATAACGTAGTGTACTGCAGAAAAAGACCATAATAAGACAATTGTTGATACGCGTAGCGCCTCCCACCCCATAACAGTATCAAAAGAAAACATCTACTGCCATCTAGCAGAATGAGTCAACACTGGCAAATAGCCCAAGCATGTAAATCCTGACATATTAGACACCAGCGATGATTCGTGAACAACAGGCGTTTCTTTATGTCATTAGTCACATTTATACACATTAATAATTACATATGAGTGTTGGTTAAGTTACCAGAACTTCACAATTAATTAAAATTGTTTTGATAAAATCAGGGCTTCTTGTGTAACCAAAATGTTCCAAGATAAGGTCAGCAAATTGTAGCGTTGAAATCAATATAAGTGGATTACTCTTATAGCAAATCCAGAGAATGATTAGCAAATTATGAAGTATGTCACCAGGAGCAAAGTACACTGAAGACATCTGATATATATATATATATATATATATATATATATATATATATATATATATATATATATATATATATATATTACACCAAATGGAATGAAATTGATCTTTTGTAAAGACAACGGATGAAAAGAAAACAGACTATATCGTTGATGTTTCGGCCTCTCCGTATCCGTGCCACGTGTAGTCAAACTTACTTAACATAATCTTCCAGCGTGAGTTTAGGTCCATCATGATGTCTTTGTAACTGGCAGAAATGCATACAGACAGTTTTTTATTTCGATAATTTGAAGCCGTTAGTATTGGCCCAATGAAAAATCTTGTTGATATTTTGTTGTAATTGTCTTTCGATTGTATGCATTTGTTTGGATCGGTAACATTAAAAAGTCGTCGACATATAGGGAGCAATCCACACCTGGCGTCAGACACTTGGTGATGCTATTATTGTTTATGTTGAAAGACGTTACCGATAAAATACTGCCTAGGGGCACACCTGTCTCTTGATCGTTCATATCAGAGAGGATGGAGCCCACTCGTATTTTGCATTACCTATCTGAGAGGAAGTTTGATAGGAACGAGGGCAGTCGACCTTTTAGACCAAGATCGTGTAGGTCATTTAGTATTCCGTACTTACATGTTGTATCATAGGCCTTTTCCAAATCAAAGAAAACCGCTACTAAATGTTCCCACTTTATGAAAGCATCGTGAATAAACGTTTCGAGTCTGACTAGATGTTCATTGGTACTACGACCATAACGAAAGCCACTTTGGAAAGGAGATATTAAATGTTTACATTCCAAATACCATACAAGCCGAGAATTGATCAATCGTTCCATTGTTCTGCATACGCAGCTAGTTAATGATATAGGTCTATAGTTGGTAGGATCTACGCTATCTTTGCCTGGTTTTGGAATTGGTATTACTGTTGCTTCTTTTCAAATTTTTGGTAAATTAGCAGTAGTCCATAAGTTACTGAAGATTCCCAGAAGGACTGTTAATGCTGGTTCTGGAAGGTGTTTTAAAACTGGTAATGTATATCGTCTGGTCCAGCAGATGCATCAAGAGCCTTATTCAAGGATGCCATCAGTTCCGACAATCAAAACGGTTGGTTGTAACTCTCTGAGTTGTTGGATGTGAATTGCTTCCGTGTTTTTTCTTTTTGAGTTTTAAGTCTTCGGAAAGCTTCGGAATAATCAGACGATGAGAAGTTTTTGGAGAAACAATCAGCAAGTACATTAGCAATTTCGTGCTTGGTTTTATAATTGATGTTATTTAGCTTCAGATGTTGGGGCAATTGTATTTTCCTTTTCCATATATTTTGCTGATCGTGTACCAAACTTTTTATATTTACCAACGAGAGTTTAAATTTGACACATATTTTCCATAATGTTCGTTTACGTTCTTTAATCGTGCGGCGAGTTTTAGCCCGAGTAACACGGTATTGAGTTAAATGTTCGGGCGTTTGATGATTATGGAATTTTTTAGTGATTCTCTGCGTTGTTTACAAATTGTTAAGTAAGTACAAGTATATGCACCCGTTCCTGGATTCAAATAAGTCGAAGACCTAAACTCACGCTGGAAGGGGTAAGTATTCCAGTTGTTGAGGAAACAAATTATTTAGGTATTATCTTCGATAGAAAACTGTCTTTTATTCCACACCTGAACAACTTGAAAGCTTAATGTTTTAAGTCTTTTGACTTACTTAAAGTAATAGCGCACACTGAGCGGGGTGGAGATAGGAGAGTGATACTCAGTTTATACAAAACGTTTATCCGCTCGAAATTATACTATGGTTGTGTTGTCTATGGTTCAGCAATGAAATCCTATTTGAAGATGCTTTATCCAATCCATCGTCAGGGAATCTGACTTGACCTGGGAGCATTTAAGACATCCCCGTGTGAAAGACTACTCGTTGAAGCGGATGAACCACCCTTGTCACAACGTAGACAAATGCATTCCGCACAATATGTTTCCAAATTAAGATCCAACCCTCTGAACCCAGCTATTTCGGCAGTTTTTGAACCAAAATATAAAACATTAAATGACAATAAACCAAATGTCACACCTACCTTTGGCATCAGAATATCACAATTCCTCGAAAGTACATACATTGATCTTTCAAACATTCTGAAAGCAATCGTCTCCGAAACAAACCCATGCCTACTTCAGCAACCAAGGGTACTTTTCACTCTACATGATGGAAAAACAAATGGAGACAAACCCTTCCATTTTCCACAACTCTTACCATGAATTCCTCTCACAATTTGAAAATTATACAAAAATATATACCGATTGATCAAAAGATTCGGAAAACGCTGCTGCAGCCTTCATAAGTGGAAAACACACAACCAAAGTTCGCTTGCCAAATGGTACATCATTTTTTTCAGCCGAATTTAGAGCAATAGGTCTTGCTTTGGAATACATTGCAAGCAAGCGTATTTTAAATAGCATCATCTTCTCTTACCCACTAACAGTCACTACATAATAGAAAACTGGAGAATCGACTATTGGCTAATATTCTCCTTAAAGATACTGAGTTGAGTACCTTGCATAATATAGTATAATATTGGTTACCCAGCCATATTGGAATTGAAGGTAACGACAAAGAAGCCAACGCTGCTAAAATGGCCATATCATTAGAACCTTCTGATTTTAAAACACCATATACTAATTTTAAACGATGTATCTAAGACTGTTTACATCAGAAATGGCAGGCATCATGGAATGATGTCGTCAATAATAAACTTCATGCCATCAAGCCAACCCTAGAAGAATGGATTCCTTCCTACAGAACCGACCGTAGGGAGGAGGTAGTCATTGCTAGAATTCGAATCGCCATACTTATTTAGCACACTCCTACATACTAAAAGTAGAAGATGCAACAGAATGCATATCTTGCAATGAACCATTCACAGTTATGCACTTTATGTTGGTGTGTTTTGACCTTAAATCTACACGTAATCAATATTACAATGTGCAAGACATGAGAGAGCTATTTGATACAGTTAGTATTTCTTATGTTATAGACTTCCTTAATAAAGTAAATATTTATCATAAGTTACAGCTTATATGCTAGCACCTTGAATATTTTTATGTGCTATATATGTACGTTCGCTCGATTTTAACAACCACTCACCTGTCTACGTTGTCATACATTATTTACACTCCCCGTTGATCGGGAAACTTCATTTATTGATTGCCATCAACATTTTCATTGTTTTACTTTTAACTATTTGGTAATGTATTGATGGTCGATACAAAACCTTTTACCACTTGTAAATATAGAATGATTTAACCTTTTATATGGCGCTAAATAGCCAATTTGTGCTGGTGCGCCATAAACAATTCAACCAACCAACTTAACAAAATCTCGTTATAAATTATATTTATTACAAAACACAAGGAAAGATATAAAGATAATATATGAACACCTCTTGAAGCATATAATCAATCGACCTTTTAGATAAATACGTACACTGCCTTGCTAACGATAAATAACAGTTGCTACCCTATCTAGTATTATTTGTTCTAACTAAAGCTAGACCGCCATAGCCGGAAATATTGTAGCGCGGATATGGCGTAGCACACATAACATCTAATCTGTTTCAGTGAGATGCTTTATTATTTATCAGATGGGTAGCTGATTGTTTAATATGTCAGTAAAATATGCTTTCAGTTAAGAAAAATAAAACGTTCAAAAAATGACATTTATGCTTTTAAACAAAGAAGACTACTGTTGATATAGGTTCAGCGGAAGACTTGTGTAAGCTTGATTACGTATGATTATAAATGTATTGACCGCATAATTTGAACAACTAAATATCTTCCACCAATGAGCTCTAGATAATTGGCAAAACATAATTTATCAGTACCAAAGTTCATTGTTCAGAGTAAAGTGCTCAAACATATTAGTCACTTAAATTGAAAACTGGTTAAGTCGCATATTTCTAACCGTAATATCAACTCTATTCTTATGTTCTGGATCATTATGTGTACGCCCTCACAGAATGTGAGTAGTATCACCATTCTGTCTTTAAATAAAAAGAAAGTATATAAGATCACATTGGGTTTACGAGTGCGTTTCTGTATCCTGACCAGGTCGACATTCTTATCACAGAGACGGAGCTGAATTAGGCAATGCAGGTGTATATTTGTTCACTGTTTCAAAGCCGACAGAGATGAGAAAAAGTTCAAGATGCAGTAGCGATCGATAACATCATTCTTGAGGATGGTGACGTAGAAGTAAATAATTGCTGAGACACTATGAATGGAACGAACAACAAAATGTCACAAACGAAAGTGTCAAAAGAACATAGGACGAAACAGATTATACACACTTTTTGGGTACATGGCATCACATACATAAACTCTCCAGTTAGACAGGTATGTACAACAAAATAATAAGCAATTGCTTGAATCAGGATTTCTATCCCACCTATGAATACACATGTAATGAATCTATATGTTGATATTATATTATAACCCCTTTTCCAACAAAAGATAAAGACGTTTGATAACAATTTGTACAAGTATACATAACAGGAAGTTTGTTTATAAAGAGTTGTAACGATTGCTTCTTAATTAGAAATAACATATAACCTTTCGTATACCTATGCTGACGGTTTAGGAACAATAATGCACTATTAAATTTTGGTTAGAAAATGTTGGCCTCATTTTCGACCTTTAAGTAGCCATTTAATAAGGATTCACCGACTTGACCCAATATACTTCAGAGTGGTCATGAATAACAGTTTTGGAATGAAGCAAATCATCGATTCAAGATGCCTACAAATTGATATGTACTTTCCTTGTTGACTAGTTAATTACGTAATGTCCAAAGTAATGATTAACGGCCAAATCATGTGGTCGACCTGTATTTAAAGTCGCTACACAGTAACAGAGACTGTGAGAGACAAAGAAAGAGAAATGACGAAAAATAATTTAGAACTTTAAGTGGCTGTTCTTTACTGTGGAAATGTCCTGTTTGTCATGCAAAACTGCTATATTAAAAATGTACATAATTGCTTTAAGGACAATTATGCATTCATTGTAACAATCAATGTATGGGGCGTGCATAAGGGGCATATAAACACTGATGCAATTAGGACGAGACAACCGCAACAAATACGACGAAATGTGTCTAAATGTTACATAATAGTAAGAAAATTATTATTCTGGCTTGACACGTCAAGTTTCCCAAGTTTAATTAAAAACCGCAAAACAGTGAGTCTGGATCCAGCTCAAATGAAAATAGTGTGCATCTTCCAATTGTAAATAGAATTTGGACGAGAAATTATTTTATTTTGAAACAAATTTGTTTATGTTTGTACATTTAACCCAGTCTATTTCCTTTAAGGAAGGCTCTGAAAAACAACACATTCACACATATGACTATGTCACAGGAAACGTAAGTTCCAATTTTATTGAAGAATATGCAAAGATGGATTCTTTATTCCATTTATGTCTTAATCCCAAAAATGTGCATGATACTCATCATTAAGAACACTTTCTTTAAAGACATTTCAGTAAAAATAAAATTGTCATGTTTAAATTTGGTTTTAATTATTTCCTCGTAATTTAGAGATATATAAAATAAAGACGGCTTTTGTGATGGGTGTTGGCTGTTGTGATCTCACCTGAATGAATATTATTATGCAATAAATTCCCGGTATATTTCGGTGCCGTCCACAATACCCAACAGAAAAAATTCGGTAATATATTGTTAGAAAAAAACCATATCGATTCATACAAGGGTAGTACGCCAAATATAAGAGAGGCCTACCTCTATATCCCTTGATGGTAAGGTTCAGAACAAAGATAACTTGTTTTATATATATATATATATATATATATATATATATATATATATATATATATATATATATATATATATATATATATATATATATATATATATTTCACGAAAAACATTGAAGTCATTTATCCTGAAAACAATGCGAAAATGAAACAATACCAAGCGAACAATATGTTTCGATCCGGAAATTCTAATTTTCCAGTACAATCCACCGAGTCGGAAGTAAGATTGGAGATTTGTTTCGTAAAGTATACTATATCATTATATGCATCTGATGGTGGCTCTTGTGGAGAGGAGAAAATGACGAAATCCAAGAAATGGATATTTTTAAATTTTTTCATTCGATTGTTAGCTTTTGTTAACAACCATGCCAGTAAGTACATTAATCAGGTGAATTGTATCTCTGAGAAAGAACAAAGCTCTCCATTTCTATCTTCCTTTCTCTATCACTCATCGACAAGTTTGATTAATTGTTTGAAACTTATCAAGACTGGATCTTGAATAACCGGGCAACTGTAGATCCTGCTTGAGTTGAATTTAGTCAGGAGTTTGGATGTGTCACAAGTAGTAACAGTTAACGTTAACATAACTTTACTGTGTCTAGCATGTGACTCATATTGATATATTGTCTTTTTTTTATAATGAAGACCGTATTTTCTTTGATGTAGATCATTTAAAAAAGAACAGTTCTTCCGTGTCTTTGTTGCAAGTACTTGTACACCAAACACTATTTGAAGGAAAATAAAATATAAATAAGTATATCATACGGGATGTATTATGCCTCATAACAACTGTAGACGTGTGTGATATGCAGTAATTACAGAACCAGCTACAGCTTCCAATGAAGACCTAATCATTTTATTGCTTATTAAACAGCATCCAGCATTTAAAAATTCTGCCTTGATAATTCACACATCCACTTAAAACAACGTGCATAAAATGCATTTTTATATCTAACTGTTATTTATTGCTAACAATATTATACAGTATCTTGCAATTCTACCATTAAAAAATTTTAAAAAAATATTTGAAACTACCTATTTCACAGAGATAGAGTTTTGACAAAAAGAAACAAGAGAAATAAACTTACAGAGGACATGACATTTTTGTATTATTGATTTAAAAAAGAGATACTGTTTAAAGGTGTACATATGTTTATAAAATGCATAGAATGGTGTAGTGGCCTAAATTTCTGATATCTCAATTATGCCAGCATCGGTTCTAATTTCACTTCGCCCAACATTGGTACGAAATACAAGCTTTCTTAGGTCAGTAGTACATTCCGGGTTTTTCTAATGTTCTTCCTCCACCAAGTTATATTAGCTACCACGGGTAGTCTTTCCTGTGCCGAAAAATATATTTAAACACACACACACACACACACAAATACACACACATGTTGGCAATATCTTGTTCTAGTGATTCAAAAGCGAGCGCATAAGCAAACCAAAGGTACATCTGTCAAAGGAGGTAACTACTATAAATGATAAAATTTAATAATGCAGACTGTTGCAAGTATCAAAAGTAGAAAGGAAATTATCTCTCTTGGTACAATATTCATTCTTTAGAATAGGTTTTCATGGTTATATTCCGTGTGTTGCAGAAAATTACAGATTACAAAAACACTTTAGTTTCGTCTCTTGAAGAAAATTATAAAGCCAGGTCTTTTAAGAGAATAGCAACACTATTTTGTTTATGCACATCCTTACCTACTTATGAGTATTAACGGACTTATTTTATGTTATTTGTGCTATGTTTCTTCTTTGTTTTCCTCAAAATGATATTTAGAATTTGAAACGCTGTGTCAATTCAGGAGATAACCACTAATTTTGTGAAGGTAGATACTATGGAGACGTGTGAGACTTTTAAGACGTGTGATAGAGAAAACATACATATTGAACCTTTAAATTCATCGCGTGGCTTATACCTCAAATTCTATAGTTAAATTTTATTTTATTGGATTAATTGCAACCGATGTACTAAGCCTATTAATAAAGCAGTTAATACTTAGATCAATTCGTGATAGATATTTTAATTTAATAAATCTCTCAAATGTTATACTACAAAGCAGTGTTTGGCTCCCAACTCTTGTTGAATATATAGTATTTACTCTTCAATATATATATATATATATATATATATATATATATATATATATATATATATATATATATATATATATATATATACATCTTAAATACGCCTTTTATTTGCTAACTGGGGATGAGAGATACAAGACCATTTGTTATCCTTGTTCGGTCGTATATAATGTGTCTCGGTATTAGTAATTACCTTTTCCGTAGTTTTGACACATTTATTTACTGCCGTTGTATATTTCAGTTGATTGTGACTTTGAACAAGATCACTGCAGCTGGTCGGTGCACGGATTCAGAAGGACTTCATACATTCAGAACATTACAACTGGTCATTGGTACAATCAGAAACACAATTCCAGTTAGTATTGGTTTACATTTCCAAAGATCAAACTTATAGGAATTTTTTAATATATTTAATCCAATTAAATTATAAAAACTAATAATTTATCTATTGTGTGCGTATCTGTACTTCACATCATTTACGCATTGTCATTAAAGAAAATCTTTAAAGTACGTGATTCTTTTAGAAAGAAAAGTAATTTGGAAGACAAAAATACATGTAATTGCATATGAACCAAGCTCAGTATCATCCGACTATGCTGAAACAGATCAAGTCAAAGTACCATCAGCATTTTGAAAAAAACCTGCTGAAAGAAACCCTGCTTGTCCTTTAATAATAATAATAATAATAATAATAATAATAATAATAATAATAATAATAATAATAATAATAATAATAACCTTTTAATATTAGTGGAGGCAATAGTGGTTATAGTACAATATGCTAAGTTTCAAGTAAGGCAATAACAGAGACAGTAACATGAGAAAATGAAGGAGAAATGAATCTAGGTTTTGTTACATTCTTCATTGTCTATTATTATTATTATTATTATTATTATTATTATTATTATTATTATTATTATTATTTGTCAGAAGTACTAGTGATAATAGCATCAGCAGTAATAGTATGGCGTGTCAAAGTGGCTTTTATTGGACTTGCTAAAGGAAAACTACTGCGTTATTGTGATAACATCCATGCTTTTATTACTTATTCTATTCATCCATTCATCAAACTTTTCTCCAAAAACTTCACTGTTAAAAAGAACCTTGTTACTAATAGTGCACATAAAGACAATGCAAAAAGTGTAACAAAAATAATTTTGTCTCCATCGATGCATTATTATGAGTCTACTAATTCTTTATATTATGTGTATGAGAAGTAGGCAGAATGAAAAGGCAGAAATGTGTTAATTGCCTGTACGTCTTTTCTACACGTATAAAATACACACACATTTAGGTTACAAAAACACAATATACAATGATAAATATGCCTTTAAATTACCACCATATCAAAAGTCAGAGGTGAATAGAGATAATTCTTTTTTCAAAGAATTTTCTGGTAATGGAAAGAACGAGCAATTATGCAAGAACTAAATAGGCAAATTATGATTTCATAACTTTTAAATCAGCCTATCCGTACAGATCACCATCATCTTCTCTTCAAACCTTGAACATTTTTGGTCTTAAGGTTATGTTTGATAAATATATTATAGACATGTTTTGGTTTAATTAGATCAAATGTAGATGAATGTTACAAGCCCTTTTCGTCGTTTCACGGTGGCATTGTTTTATTGCATTTATTTTCCAGGCGGAAATTACTATCTTGATGCAACTAATGAAATAAACTCAACACTAGAGAGCAAAGAAACTACATTTGACGGCCTACAGTGTCTTACATTTTTGTATAGGACTGTAGGATCTGAGGCACCAAAGATTCAAGTCTTTGTGAAGGATAAAGTAGGAGATAGTTCTGCTGTTTGGAAAGAGACAAATACATCGGACCATGACTGGTTTTCAGCCGCTGTTGAAATTGATGTACAGCATAGAAAGATGGTAACGATTATTATACGAGGAAAAAATGGAAGGTCTTATGGCAACATTGGAATAGATAACATATTCGTCAAACCAGGTTCTTGTTTAGGTAATATTACTACAACACCTGCTACTACTACTACTACTACTACTACTACTACTATTACTACTACTACTACTAATCCTAATACTAAAGCAAATGGAGATAATTATTTCGAGTTCCAGGGTCCAGTCAGACCAAGCATGCTATATGCTAAACAGTGAGTGGATTTTCTTTTAATTCCCAGTTTAAGATTATATATTTCATTTTGTTGCACCAACTTTATATCATTATATACTTAGAGTGTGACTCAGCGTCATATTAAACTGAAATCTCATTTTGTCTGTAGTTTTCTGTAAAACTAGATACATCCAAAAAAAATTGTATTTTTCTTAAAGATAACTTTATTTTTCATTAAATTCATTACAATAACAATCATCTCTCATATTTGCTCCTTCGTAAGTAATTTATCACATCAAGAATTGCAAAAGCAGATTGATGTTCAAATTGTCAACATAAGATAAATTCAGGAGTTTATCTATCCATTTAAGTAACTATATATATATATATATATATATATATATATATATATATATATATATATATATATATATATATATATATATATATATATATATATATATATATATATATATTTAATCAAAACTTTTGAGACAGCTGCAGAGATATTCTGATTTATATGGACCGATACACAGTTATCTTGGTAACGATATATTTTAGCGACCAACCAGTATAGTATGCTGTTGCAAGAGTGAAATGTGTAACATGAAAGGCGATACAGTAGCAAAACTAGTGAATGCTTATGGAACCAGATCAGTGGAACAAAATATCATTTCTAAAGCAAATAATAATTTATTGCCTGTGAAAAATTTTAACACTTTCGATGCGCTAGTCTATGAGAGTTTGTTTTCTACATTGCTTTAGAGAATCGCGTTTCCCAATTTTCTCGTAGGTGGCGCTATATTTGTAACTTTTAAACTGCTCGTCATGTTATTAGTGCTTGTTTTCTGTCAGGTCTATTGAATTTAAAATCAAGTTACATACATTAAGAATGGTGACCCATTTGCCTTCGTACCTGCTATTATAATTTGTCGGCATTAATAACAGCAAGCATTACACAAAATATTTTCTACTGAAATAGAGATAGATTATCCGTATATACAAAATAATTTATTACAAATATTATACATAAAAAACATACAAAATAATTCATTAAAAGTTTAATATTAATATTCGATTCTAACTAAAATTGGCATAAATGTTTTTTTTATTATATTATAGTTTGTCCATGTTCAGGTATTACTATGTAACACAAGGAGGTAAGCTGCAGTGACATATAACGTATGGGAACAAGTTAATCTTTTTAGAACGAAATATGAAATAGTGACTTTAACAACAGTTAAATAGTGTTGTCGAAAGATACATAGGGACAGTATGTTTCCGCACCCAATCATGGGACTCATTATTCACCTGTACACACTTTCTTAGTCCAATTATCCAAATGCTATTGCGTTTGTTCACCCATTATTTGGTATGTTTTTCATTCACAGTGAAACTGTAATTACAACCACATGGTAATTTTCAAATTGTCAGCCTTTCAGTGAATAGCTGATGCCAGGATTCGCGCAAAAATCAACAGTAGTTCTGTCTGAGCTGTGTGGATGATGTAATAATATTTGGAAACTTATGCGTATCTATATGTATATATTAACAAAACGTTAATTTATTGTACGTATTGCTTCCATTGAGCTCAATGACAAAACCCTTAATAATTGTAAGTATACCAATGAATAGGCTAGGGAAGTTTAAGTCGTACTGCACGGAGATTCGACTCCAGGTCAGCTGGTAATCCCGGGTGAATTGCAACCATCAACGTCTCTTCACTGTCCAGTCCATATGTCATCACGAATAAGAGCAAGTCACCAAAAAGGGATTGTACAAAGTCGATAGTTTAAGAACTTGTGCATAAAATACACATTTGCATGTGTACCTAATAAGCATTCCTCAATTGTCTACACAGTTCAGATTCCCAAGACAGAAATCAGTGTATATATAATTATAGACAACTACAAATACAATCCAAAGATAACAGAAAGTGGTATCCTTTGAATCTACAGGCTATTGCTTAATAATACTAGGCGTTAATAATATCTAATACAAATAATGCTATCATTCCGGTCAGATAATTATACGTCATTCTATACTATTTGATTTCAGTACTTAATCGTTACGGTATATGGGATGGTGCTAGCTACATTGATGATGGCTGCCGTTTACCCGCAGACCTGAATTCGAATCTATACTGCGCTATTTAGACATACATTTCCTAGAGAAATTGGTCATTTTTGTGCCCAACATAAAATATTTGCAATTTCATATCCCACTAAATTTACTTTTATTGGTAATGCTACAAATTCGTGCAAAGAAAGGTCGATATTATATTGGTCCTATGACAATACATCATGTATATTTCACTCTGGAGTTTTATGGGAAGTTAACATTACCTGAATACAAAAGATATGTTTTTATCATTAGAATGTATGTTTGTTACTTTGGAACTACCATGGAAATTTCGTTCTTATATTTAGATGGTGTGTCATTCTGCTATGAACTTTGAATTCATACTGGAAATCTGGAGTCTATATATGTTTTAAGACTATTTTATTTTTATTATTTTGTTCGTGGCAAGTCCCACTTTTCTTTGAAATCTGTTTATTTGTATTATCTTTAGTGTGCTATTACTAGACATAAATTAACCGTTTTCGAATAAACAGAGTCACCATCTACCAAACATTACGACGCTGTGTTTAGCAATAGAGCAGTCAATTACTTTCGTTTCATTTTATGATTGTCGGGGTACATTTTCTTTGCGTATCCACTGAAATGTACAGTTCCGAATTATTTATGTTTTACTTGATTTTAATGAACGAAAAATACAGTTTTAAACAGATTGGCTTAACAAATTTCGTCCCATTGCCGAATAAAACATTTTTTGTAATATAAATATTTAAAATTGATTAACTACCGACGGTTTTCGTGATTTTTTACACGAGAAAAGGAATTAAAAATTTGTTGTGATTTATTATATGCTGGTGACATAGGGCTTTTAACTTCAAGTTAGGTTTGATTGCATCGTTATATAACTGGATGGTTCTGAACAAGGACCTGGATTATGTGACGGACTTCTTCAAGCTATGGCATCTACGGCCAAGCGCGACAAAGATAGTCTCCAGATTCTTCCAACTTAATAATGCAGATGCGATCCATGAGCTTTGCAGCCTCTTTAATGGGCAGCAAAAAAAAACGACCCGACACCAACATGCCTTAGTGTGTACTCAGCAATATTCCTACTTATCATATGCTAAGCCAGGCTGCAACCATAGACGTGTTGGCTAAGATCTATGCTAGTGTGAATCTCTCACTGTGCATGAGCATCACCTCACATCCACCAGTCCGTTTGACTTTGAAACGCCGAATCTGCTTAGATCCGTTGCCGGAGGGTATGACAGCTATTTTTGCATGGAGTGTTGAGTGGTCGTCAGCAGAGTTTGTAAACTCCCTTCCTCCTAGATGATCCATGTGTCTGCTCTTCTGATTTCAACCTTCCACGTCATCTATGGATCGCACTGAACCACTTTCGGACAAAATAGAGTCGTTATGCAGTCAGCCTTGTCTAATGTGGCCAGGCCGCTAACTCTTCATGTTGCTGTAGAGCTCTTCAGACCATGTCTCGCAATGTAAACAACTGTAAACTGACAAACTTCTCCTGTGGAATGCAGAGTCTGCACGTTGCTGATGATGGCGTTGTTAAATGGCTGATCACTCACTGTACACGATCATAATGATACTAATTTTATAACTTTATAGCCAAAATGATGTCATAGGAGAAATGCAATGGTAAGTGCCAGTTCAACCCAATATTCCAAAGGACTGAATACTAATCCCCAAATAAACTTTATTGGGTTCGAAAAGTATTGTTACACTATAATATTCAATACAGTGACATTTTAATATTAAATTACAAATTTTCATAATAACATATCTACCCAGTTCAAGAAGGTGAACTCACATTGCCCTTTTAAGTATTATTGGTATTCTATTTATTTTTTTAAACATGTTGTCATTGATTTCATACCTTCGCGATGAAACGTTATAAAGATTTTTTGGACTCAACTCATGCAAACAAACTTACGTGTGAACGCACATGTCTCTGTTGGCCTTTCCCAAGGGTCACTTTGTGGACATAAACCTGAACAAAAACATTTAGAAATAAATGCAGACACCTATAGGATGAATCGTGTTCCCTTTTGCTTGAAGAAAAACTGAATACAGAAATTATTCTTATTCCTTAGATAATGGTTTTTATTGTAGAAATGACAATTTGATTCCTGCGATTGCATAATATTCTGAGATGAGAATTAACGTAAGCAATTTATGGTAGGAATATGTTATATATTTCCAGATTGTACCAATAATCATGGTGTATGCAACTGGGATGGAAACTCTGTGTGGAATATGACACGACAAGGTACACGATTTTCCTTGGAAACTAGTAGCATGTATTCATGATGATTATAATTAGAAAGGGACAACAAACTTAATCTCTAAAGAATACACTCTAGTTTGGCACTAGAAAATGTATATCGATCAATTGCCAATTCACGTGAAGAGAGTTGGTACGTTAAAAGCCCCAATGGTGCTGTTACGTGTACAAATCTTATATGTCAATTCATCAGAGTAATACTTAATCTTGAACAATATATCTCCTAAACATCATTGGTTTCCATTAAACCTAGATAATATCGATGTTCCATCAAAATATGAGCCATGTACTTTCTCTCTCGAACTAAAATCCAGACCATTTGTACATGTATATGAAATAATCTGATGTTGTTCCACGACACCCGTGGGTGATCCGATTTTACTCGAAAGCTTGAACACAGAATTTGAGGACTTCGCCTTTATAAACATGTAGGAAGGCACGCTATATAATATTTTCATTACCCTTAGTTCGCCCTTTAAAGCATTTCTTTAACAGATTCCAACGCCCAGTTGATTACAAACATTCACCTGAGTCTTTCTATGTAATTCAGGCCTTTTTCAGGTCCTGTCTCTCTTCATCCCTCTCAGGTGTACTTGTACGCCACTATCGAATGTTATTGTTATTATATTAGTCGCTTATATAATTTGTCGAATATATCTTATCACTACTTTTGGAAATACAAGCGACGTCGTTGTCTGTATTAACGGCTGACATCTTTTAATTCTAAGCTGAATACTTGAATACTTTATGTCAGATATTTTGTCTAACAAATCATTTTTAAATATTAATAATGCATCGGTAGGATGTATACGTTATTGATTTTCATTATATTAATTCAAATGATATAGGGATATTTAAATATATACTTCATCCATGTAATGATATTCATTTACAACATAAATATAATTAAAAAAGGGAACAATCTATCTCGTGGCATTCAATTTTCGATCAGGACTTATCTCAAAGCTTGAGTTAGATTGGAGGAATGTTGAAATTTATGATCAACGGCAGCATGGGCCTATGCAAATAAACATAGGACATAGCTGAGTTCGCTTAAGGGAGGTTATATTACATATTGTTTTGATCGATGATAGATTGGGATGATTTCGTCAAAACGCTTTATCTATCTGAAAGTAGTTTTTTGAGATGTAAATTATTTTAATCATCAGCGTATTTTGAACGTGCCAAATCATTCCTATTTCAGGACAGTTCTCCACCAAAAAAGACACCGCGTGCACCATGAGGAATCAGTCTACGTTCACTTCAAAGTTAGAAATATCCCCAGGACAGAAATGTTTCTCATTTGTCTACTCGATAAGACGTAGTAACTCAACTTACGTACGTGTTATACCTCTTAAGGGGGTGGTATTATCTAACTATTCGAAACCTATTCCAGACAATACTTCGATACAGATATACAACAGTATTCTGCTGTCTGAGAAGTCCAGAATTACAATCAATTTTGTTCATGAAAGGTTCGATTGTTATGGACAATATAACATCGGAACAATTTCACTCAAGCAAGGACTGTGCCCAGGTAAATTATAGTGCCTGTACTTGATTTATTTTCTTGTTTTGTTTTAACTGCACTTATCTATATCTTAGTCTTTCTTCCATACGTGATAAGAAGGTGACTAGTTGATAATTATTTATGATTTTAATAGTCTACTAGATAAGTCTATGTTGCAGTTGATGTATTTTACATGTAGATTATATAAGTATTATCTCTTTCCAATACACAATGTACGTTTAATCTAAGACGAAATGCTACACATCAGGTAGGCGAAAATCTAGCAACATCTCTATTAAAATATCCAACGGAGAGTCCATATATATATATATATATATATATATATATATATATATATATATATATATATATATATATAGGTGTGTGTAAGCATTACATCGTAAAACTATGCAATTATATGGCACGAAGAGGAAACACTAAGTTATTTAATTAATCCAGTTAATAATAATCACATCCGGGTGATAGAGTATTTGTTATTCGTAAGTCATATCAGAATCTCAACTTGATTTATTAGAAAGAGCATATGGTAATGAAAAAAAATCTGTACAATTGTAACAATTATTTTGCCACCTTTTGCTTATATTTTGCTTTTATCTACCAAATAAAATTATTTGTTAGTGAGTCTAAATATGGTGATTGTAAAATCATAAATTAGGTTCATCTTCATCTGTCGAATTGCCGTAGCAGATGTTAACAGTCTGGCTGTAGTTTTATTAATTACGGCCTCTGTGAGTGATGGAAGCCCTGTCACAAACTAGCACGATTGCTCTGTGATCTGTGATCAGACAAGTCAGGTCTAAAAAAAATATTAACAATTCTAGCTTGTACGTATCTCAGACTCATGGTTCCGAAAGTATGAATTTGAATCGTTCTATAATAGCTTCGTCTAGATCTATGTTAACATCTAACACGAACACGTAAGTGATGCTCTGTTATCAACGTAAAAAAGCGTTCCAAATTTCTTGATCCGAACCCACTTGGAAAAATCCACAGTTATGTTATATATATATATATATATATATATATATATATATATATATATATATATATATATATATATATATATATATATATATATATATATATATATATAATGTATTGACCTCATGATGTTATTGTTTTAACTTTAATCAGTTTAACAAAACAACGTATAAAAGACGAATTTCAATTGTTGAACTTTTAGCCGTTTGTTGCAATATTCTTTCAGAGACATCTACAACTATTTCCATGACCATTAAGACTAATACTGCCACAACGTCTGCCAATATAAACGCATCTGATGTTACTGCTGACAATGTTACTACCACGACCACTGCCAAAAGTAACGGTTTCGATAAAAGTATAATGCTTTCTACAGTTACAATTTTGCGTGCACGGAACTCAATTTAAATAGTCGCCCATATGTTTCAAAGAGATCATTGGAGTTTCTGGATTGTCAAATGTTTAACTAAATAGTAGCATGTCTGTCTTCTAAATTTAACCAACGTCAAGCACGAATTGTTAAAGGTGTTTAATTTCTAAATTCCAACGTGTGATGTTATGCCAGCCATGATATATGTGAATATTTTACTATTATGAAAATCCTATATCTGTCCACGTTGCATAACTTCTTCCTCCACCTTAGCAGTCTACTGCATCATCATATTAATTTGTTTATTTTGTTTCATTTTTCTGTCTTTATCTATTAGCTTTCTTTGTTGTTTTACATTCCATTACTCTTTGCTTCATACTGGCTTGCATTTATTGGATCGTTCTTGACTATGTTAAACCTGGATACAAAATACACCCATTACGATATAATGCAAGTTGCTTCGAAAATTATAAGTTAATATGGTTCGAATATATAGCCGCTATTATTAACAATTACTCAAGATCAGATACATATACTTATTTTCATTATTTTATATTTGTATGAGGGAAATAGCCAACAGAAATAGGGTTTAATTATACTTTAAACAGGACATTATCATTTGTTATATCTCGTGAGCTATTATTTACACTGACGCAATAATATATCAGATTTCACTCTGACAAATTAGTATTTGTCATTGTTACGTTCCTCCTCCGATATTAATTCTAAGTCCTGAAAATGTGAACATTTAAAATTTGAATCGCTTTGAGCCTTCAGTTAGCAATGCATGCGGATTAGGTGTATAAATAAGTCAAGGTGATGGGTATAACAATTTAATAGAGTATATCAAATGTATTCAACAATTTTTATTGACAAAATACCCAATCGCAATGGCTTATGAAGAAATACAGACAGTTCATTAACAATCCACAGTTTCCACTTGCTATATCGTCATATAAATTATTGGTCCTAACTTTTTCTCCAAAATATCCTTTGAGAGAGAGAGAGGATAGTACATTACACCTGCATGCTGAGTATCAGCTAGGTAAATCTACAGTGCTATAAACAAAATTAAACAAGAACACTCAGTGGAATCAGTGAATTGAAAGACAAAATGCAGCTTACCAAAGAATATAATCTTTAAGAGAAACTTCCATGGCAGGGTTCATAGTGATGTCCATAACTGCAACCATAGAGATGGAGGATCTCTATTTAAGCTGTGTCAATCTATCGGTTGTCCAATTTCAGCTTGCACTTCTTTGGCACAAAATCTGAAAAGCAAGCAAAATATATATATATATATATATATATATATATATATATATATATATATATATATATATATATATATATATACATATATATATCTATATATATATATATATATATATATATATATATATATATATATATATATATATATATATATGAATGAGATAAATTGTATAAAGCAAGTACAGTATATAAGAGAAAAAATGTGAGAAAAGAGCATTTCTTTACAAACTATGAAAAATATCAAGAAAGAATTATTACAAAGATAAATTAATGTGCGTTATGGGTATAAAAAAAGAACAAGCATGATATGATCATTCTTACCATTAACCCCCTCCATTTTAGTACATTTCTACAGGTTGAGGCAATGTGGCATGTGCAGTTTTGTGCACAGTTCTTGCATTTTACAATGCTCTCTGCTTTGCTCTACTGAATGTGACTCTATAGTTAAATGATCAGTATTAATACAAAGATGATTGTGACATAAGTGGTTTACAGTTAAAATCTCTCCCCCACCCCGTTTTTGGGGAATTGTTGCATATTATAAATAGTATTTAACCATATAAGCCAATCTGTGGGCACCAACATTTGAAATTTTGTCATCCGGCCATACAAGTCTCTCTTTCCCATAGCATGAGCTATCTACTGACCATGTAAAGTGTATACAACCCTTCCCATCTGTGTTTAGTATAGAATTTATCTCTAAAATCACATGCAAACCATGATAAAATGACTCCATTATGATTGCTATATGCAAAAACCACCAAAATGATACCCTGGATGCACGTGATAACGATGGAAACTGCATGCTCCTATTATGGCATAGGTCGCATATAGGATTCACGGTACTAATTCAACTCCCATAGTAAACATATGGAAACACCATCATATTTAAAATTCAATAACTTAAAATGTCTGGGTACTAATGATCAGACCTATATTTCTCCATGCACAACTATCCTTGGTGCAAGCTTCTGTGTGGAGAACACCATATGAGCCGGGGCATTTTCTTGACATACATGTGCATGAAATCCATGTTATTGATTCAGCACCAAGCGAATCAATTGCTACTTCAACATTAAGTAATCCAAAGTCAAGTCTTTAAAAATACTAAAATTACATCAATAGAAATTTGTCTATATTTTTTTAAATTACACATAGGATATGCTTTCAAAAGATATGTTTACTACAATTTTACTTTTTATTATTAACTAATTATGGACCACCAAACCCCTATATACTCTATTATTTCTTCACCCATTTCTAGACTTGTTCACAGTTCTTCCATAGAATTAGTACAGTGTGTCCTATAATGAATACTCTTCGTTAAAAAAAAAACAGTGTAATAGATGTACAACGTAAGACTGTCTTACCTAACTCTGAATACTTCTCAGTTTAAGCTGGTTGGAGGTTGTTGTACTATACACTGCTGTGCATCATGCTGTCATATAGTACGTGTTGGTTTTTTCATAATATATTTGATACAGCTTGATGAAAGAGCCACATATGGTTAACTGATCACAGGGCCGACCCAACATATGATAAACTGTTGTTTGACCTTCAAGATATTTTAATAAAATAAATCAAAATTAATTCAGTAATGCAAATCTTTTATTTATGTCACTCCTCTGCAGCTATATATACATTCACGTGTAATAAAATTGATACTAATATGTTTTTCGTGATTTTCGTCGTAATACAATAAGTGACAAAGCAAACAAAATCACCTTTTCGTTGAGAATCCTTAATCGAACAAACATGAGCTGCGTGTGATAAATATTGCTCCAGTCCACATAATAATTTCGCATTTTTCTATCAAACAGCTATTCCAGTGTCGACAAAGGCAACTACTTTTACCAATACCATCACCACCCATGCAGCAACATTTACAAGTGTTGCCTCTATTGATGATTATAATGATACAACTGCTTCATTTGCAACAATTACTTCTACGACGCCAAGTGGTTCCATTAAGAGTAGCGCATTCATTCAGAATATGCCTGATGCATGCCGTGCTTCTTGCTTTCACTCTTTTGTTGTAACATTGCTTCCATTAGTTATGTAATACACAAATTCGATTATATTTTATTTTATTTATATATTTCAATGTTTGGGGTTGTTATACTTGAACCTGGAGGCATACATTTTCAGATTAATTATATATATATGGTATGACAAAACCGAACATATACCAGTACGCATATTACAAACATCGCAACATAAAACTCCATAGAATCCTTTCAGTATGGTTACTGATGACGTCACCTAAAACGGTCTAAATCTAATGCAGATGGACATTTGCACATTTCATACATTACAGATTGTATAATTCCAATTAATGTTATGTAATTTAACCATTGAAATAATATGTGATCCAATTCCTATGTACTTTTCTCTTCACGCGTGCATAGCTAAATTTGCACTCAGAATAATGTTTTAAATTTGATTTTCATCATATGCATGCTGCAAATCCTGCAATGAAATATGAACCTCATTTAAAAAATCATTACATGAAGTATCCTAAACATATTCTGTTCTTATTGAACCATGCAATATAAAAGAAAATGCGCATCGTATATAAAATATTGTACATTATCGAATAAAAAATAGCACCTCATATCCTTTTTAATCAATATCGCAAAATAAGAAGTACAATTTATGTAGCAAAACATAAGAATCAAATAAAGTGAAATGCATATCGCATAGTAAAAAGCAAAACATAAACTGAAAACCTCGTTTGTTAGTGATTGTGTGTGACTTAACACAATTGTATGCACATAATACACTATACAAGCCCAATAACATATGTGGTGGAGGGAGAACGGTTAAAATCACAGTCCTACTCAAAACTACTGGCAAGCTTTCTCAAGTATCATGCTGGTCAGTCAGTGATATTTTCATGGCACTATAGTCTATAACATAACACTCTAACCCAAACTCTCCTAGATTAGATGTCAATCAATCAGTTAATCAATCAATCAATCAATCAACTAATCTGGCATACACTCAGTAATGGATATTATCAAAGATTATATCAAAGTGTGAAATAGTTAATAAATTTTTGATCATTTGATCTTGCCAGCAATACTTAAACATGCGGCCTTTCTCGATACTTTGTATCTAATCTTCAGCTCTGTGAGCAATGACATTCATCATACATTGTTTTCCTGGAAAATAATAGTTTTGCTAAGACTCCATTTCTATGAGCTGTATCCATGTAAAAAGAATGTATTCTTTACCCTTCAGTCACGATAAACTTAGCAACTGCTAGTATTTGTTGAGATTGAACATTTACTTGATAGATATATACAAATCTACTTTCTACGAAACCACCATCTGCATGTAAATGAAACTTGCATACAATTTAAAAATTCTTGAGATTTATGACTCGCCAACCCAGACTAATGATAAAATAATCTTAGAACGAATACAAATATCACAGCACAATGAATCTCGGAAGTTAAAGGTAATTTGAAATGTTTCGTCTCCAAATGTTAACATTTTAGCTATAAGGATCCACATAATGCATGAAATAATAGTAAATTAATACCAGATTCAGCTCTAAATTATAATCCTTGAAGTCAGAATTCTATGGCAATATTTGAAAATTGCAAATTCAGATTAGGCTAGGCCGATAACAGTATTTATATTAGTGACATCGGTTTTATTAGAACCTTTTCTCTCAAAGCAAATTCACTTTTAGAAATTAAAATATTTTTCCATTGAATCCAAGAAGAGATTGGCAAATTACTAACGTACATTTACCACCATTTAGTAACAATATATATATATATATATATATATATATATATATATATATATATATATATATATATATATATATATATATATATATATATATATTTGCAGCGGGTGAAAGGACAGCTATATTATCCGGATGTCTAGTATTAATTGTGGCTATTATGATAATGTCAGTTTGCTACTACAGGTACGTAAATCAATTCATAGGGAGCTAGCAAACGATTAGAAACTATGAAACTGCTAATTTGCTTCCCAAGCTTTAACTTGATGCAATTTAAATCTATAAACAGCAGGTTGAATATAAACTGCAACTATCTTCTGAAATCAGGCCTTTTTGGGAATATTTGCCTTATAGAAACCTGTGCATTTAATTATATTTTAGTTTGATGGAAAAGATGAACATCCAGGAAGAGAACACTCTCTAATAATTTGATAAATACCAGTTTTATAGCTTTTAGTTTGATCGAATATATAAGTAAATTTAACAATTAGTTAATTTTGGAAACAAATATGGTAAATAATGTATCCAAAATTGAACAGGTACCGCTTGAAGATTTATTGGTTAAGATCCGTTTGCAACACATTGTTTATTTATACCGTGAAAAATGAAACAAATCAGAGGTTGAATATTTGTTGTGATTTCATTTTTTCTTCCAGGAAAAGATGTGCTTCCCGTTCTATGGCAAAGCCAACAAATGAGGGCATATTCTTCAATGTAACAAACATAGGGGTTTCTGGGACAAACACTGATTACCACAATGTAAACCCTTCATCAGAAGGAACCAATCAGATATTAGAAACCACACCTATTCAAAAGATGCAGGCACAACAAAGAAAACACCCAAATATACATGTTTCATGCAACATACAGGCACCAGTGCCGAACGCAACTTACAGTCACACGACAGAAATTCGCAATGATACTTATAACATCATGATTTCATGTGCAGAGTCATCTTTTAATGACACCTACAATCACACAAATTTAAAAGAACATTTGGGTAGCACCTATGACCAAACACATTTTACACATGATAATGCGTATCACTCAACTCATGTAAGGCCATGGGATGATTTTGATCCCTCCTATGACCATACACAGTCTACACATGATAATGCGTATGACTCAACTCTTGTAGGGCCTAGGGTTGACCATACACAGTTGACACATGATAATGCGTATGACTTAACTCTTGTAAGGCCTAAGGATGATTTTGATCCCTCCTATGATGACCATACACAGTTTACACATGATGGTGCGTATGACTCATCTCTTGCAAGGCCTAGGGATGATTTTGATCCCACCTATGACCATACACAGCTTACACATGATAATGCGTATGACTCAACTCTTGTAAGGCCTAGGGTTGACCATACACAGTTGACACATGATAATGCGTATGACTTAACTCTTGTAAGGCCTAAGGATGATTTTGATCCCACCTATGACCATACACAGCTTACACATGATAATGCGTATGACTCAACTCTTGTAAGGCCTAGGGTTGACCATACACAGTTTACACATGATGGTGCGTATGACTTAACTCTTGTAAGGCCTAAGGATGATTTTGATCCCACCTATGACCATACACAGCTTACACATGATAATGCGTATGACTCAACTCTTGTAGGGCCTAGGGTTGACCATACACAGTTGACACATGATAATGCGTATGACTCAACTCTTGTAAGGCCTAGGGATGATTTTGATCCCTCCTATAACCACGTGTGGAATATTAAGGAAGGTACGAAAACACCTATTAACAAAAGATACAACCCTAAATACAAATGAAATATAACACATATTATCACACATAAATGAAGATATACAAATTCTCCTCTACAGATTTTGTATAACAAAGTGTGATCAACGTAAGATGGGATAAAAGTTCGTTAAATATATACGAAAAATGCCAATAATAATTTTTCATGCTAATGTGTTTTGCCATTATCATTGAAAACTCATAATGTATACCCTTTTCAAAAGAAAAGATAATAACTGCAAGATCTATATGATCACTGAGATAAATATGAAGCAAGCAGATTTTAATATAGTGAATTGCATTGATCAATGTTAACTACATGAAACAGGGATATGTTTTCTTACGTTTTCACTTCTTTTTGTTTTATTTTATGAACGATAATGTGTTTATTTCTAGAATCTGTTGACACAATAACCAAACATAATAAAAGACCAAAGTGAAACACTGGCATGATCTAATAATTAAAAGGTGGGCTTATTTAATCAATAACGACTGAACATGATTTTGAAAGACTAAAGCTAAATGTCTAAACACCTAGATATATAACTAAAAATTTGTTATTTATCTGACTGGTGATTTCGAGCTTGCAAATGAAATTAAGGGATCGTTATCACTAAACACACTAATCTGGGAAGGAGCACAACTAATATACCCTTCAAAGTATCATAAATCCAATATCAAAAACAACTTGAAAACATGTCTCTGAATATTGTTAATTCTTTAGACAAATAGTTCACCGGATGATATATACCATGGTTGCCTTCTTCAATCAGTGTTGCATCCACACCATCATCACTTACATCAATAGGAATTTTAAATAATCGACTCACATTAGGAGCAAAATCTAAAGCATTATCAAGCCAAATACAGAAAACAGTAGCTTTATAGTGATAGGCTCATGGAATTCAGAGATAGCCTCTACCTTACCATTTATTTGTTTAAGGCGTCCATATCTCAAGATATGCCCTAGAAATATAACACAAGCATGAATCATTTAATTTCAAAATTTGCATCACTGAGACGTTCGAAAAATGTTCCAAATCATATCCAAGGGATCTTCCAAGAGTTGTTGTAGATGATCACATCAAAAATTTCTCGAGCAGATATTATCATGTTCTTGATACGTAGAAACGTACAAGACGAAACCTTCATCCCAAAGTGCATAACTTTAATAGAGTCCATCTGGAGTTATGTATCCTGAAATTCCCATTGCACTGTCCGTGAGAGTAATTTACCAAAAGCCTCTAAAAAAGTCAAATGTTTGCATTTCCAACATTGTCAATGAAATCATCGATTTTTGGCAATGCAAATGAATTTGTTTACTCAGATTATTCATATTTATGTTGTAGGTGGGTGCACATCCATTAATTATTTCCTGGTTTCTGTACAATAATTAAGGGCGAACTCGAATTGCTTTTACTCTGTTCTATAAAATACTACTTCAGCAACTAACAAATATCTTTCTCAAAGAATCCTGTTTCAGATAGATTATCCTGTATGGATGCTTTCTGGTAGATGTGTAATCGTTATTGTAAATTTTATTTCTTCTTATTCAGAAAATTATGTTTGAAGTTATGTGCTTGATAACTCCGGGATATCGTCAGGTTTAGTCTATTTCTGAAACTGCTATGTAACGAAACTCAAGTCATGCAATCAATTAAATGTTATATGATGCTAATAAAATATCTGACTTACGTAAGTCCATATATTGCATTGTTTCGATTACAATGTCTCAACCATATTTCAGTATTGCACTAAAAGCAATATGAGCATCGCGATGAACTACAGTGTATCCGCAAGAAATGTACACCTTAAATTTCTTTGCGCATGAATACCATTCTATAAGTTTCAATTCCAGGCCTTTGACTATTCAGACAATGGAGATATGAAATAAAGTTTAGCAAAATCCCATATGAAATTATTTGTATCTTTACAATTCTTTAGGAAATGACTCACTGATACGCCAAAACCAGACGTTATTTCCTTGTCATAGTTTGTAACTAGACTCCAACTTTTGACTTTATTAAGGAATTAACTCTCATTAAATAAAAAACATCTACATATCTCATCTTTAGTCACAAACCATTTCTTTATTTAAAAGGCGTAATGGTCATTGGAGTTACGTATCCTGAAATTCCCATTGCACTGTCCGTGAGAGTAATTTACAAAAAGCCTCTTAAAAAGTCAAACTTTGTCAAATATTTGCATTTCCAACATTATCAATGAAGTCATCGATTTTGGCAATGCAAATGAATTTGTGTACTCACAGTATTCATATTTATGTTGTAGGTGGGTGCACATCCATTAATTATTTCCTGGTTTCTGTACAATAATTCAGGGCGAACTCGAATTGCTTTTACTCTGTAAAATAGTCATATATATATATATATATATATATATATATATATATATATATATATATATATATATATATATATATATATATATATATATATATATATATATATATATATATATATATATATATATATATATATATATATATATATATATATATATATATATATATATATATATATATATATATATATAATTCATCAAGACCAAAAATTAATCCTTCAGATCCAAAACATTATAATTATCTGTTGCACTTTCTTATATATTTTCCACATTTGGAATTGTTGTGAAAATAAACATTTGCTAGCGTGTATTTCTTTGAATCCTAAAGAACGATAACGTAGTTAAAACGATCAATGTATAAGAAAAATACTTATATTTGTGACAGATAAATTGGTGCTAGGGTCTGAAGCTGAATATGTCAGTATTGACTATCATAGTTAGATTAGGAACCACAAAATGTCCGTTGTAACGAATGCTATAGTAGAAAATGTTGACGTGCAAAGTAGTCAATCTGTGTACGTTTTCATCCCTCGTTTTCAAATTAAATGAGAGTATATTGTACAATGTAATATTCACTGGCATTCCTACAAATATTTGGCAGCGCATGCATATCTGCAAAGAAATAATCCTATATGGTATAATAAAAGTTGATTTAAACCAATGGGTGTAGATTGACCTAATACACTTGTAATTGTTTTGTCTCCTGAATGGGTGGTATGTGGGGCTTAAACTCATAATCATACCAGCAAAATATATGAGAATCCCATATATACAGCTGCAGAACCGACAGTTATGTCCATGTAAATGAATATATAGACAAAGAGCATTAACTAGTGAGATAAGTCACTATCCAAAGACACCATCACGTAATGTGTATATCTGAAACTTGTAAATTTCGCACGGTAAAACACACATGCAATTCAAAATTGAAAATTGAATATATGGTGGAAACATATAGACTCATTTGGAAGTTTTACAACTTTAAGCTCCTTGAAAACAATTGAAGTTCTCACCGCAGCATATACAGTAGGCCGTTTTATGGAACGGTAAGATCACAGTAACATGTGCATGTAAATCATTGCGTCTTATCATCGACATTATTGCAAATAGGGCTTGAAATGTATACTGTCAGAAAGCTATAAATGAAAATATGCAAATCACCGACAAATGATTCGTTACAATATATTAATATTTTATTTTGGATGTTTCATATATATGATTTTGACTTATATGATGATTGCAAACGTGCCACAAAAGGCCATTTGAAAGCTCGGATGATATAAAATATTTGATTATATTTCTAACGACATTGTACTTTATACGCATAACGTTGTATATAAGTAAATTGACTCATTTGCATACTTCCATGTCATTTTATGATACGTGTATTATGATTGTCTTTGACATGTATTTTGAAACTGTTTATCTAAGATTCCACAATAAATGTAATGTTCACATGCATTGAAAATTTGTTTGGGAAATGATTATTTTGTTCCTGACGTGTATGCCTTATTTTTGTTTTAATTTGCACTTGTGTAATAATGTAAAATTTGATTAAGTGTTTATTTCATTTGTTCTTTAGTATGGACAGTGGTACGACATGTTTGTATTTTTCTTTGCCCTGATTTGAACCTTGCACTAAATATCACCCTTTGTTTACAAAACGAGCAAATACTAAAGTGGTTAATGTCTAGAAACATGAATCTAAGAGACACATACATATTTAACTGTATAACATGTAGATCCAAGTTTGGTGCCAGAAAGAGGATATCATAATTTAACATGTTGCAATCATATCAAATGCAGACATATTTACTCAGTTAAGCAAGTCACAAATTGATATTATATTATTCAAATTCTATCTGTATAAACGACTACTATGACACAATCTCTGGGCAAAAACATAATTATGCTAGCAGTTAGATTTGGGAAACGTAGTCACAAAATTAATGTTGCTGACTAGCAGAGAGGGTGAATAGATAATTTTGCCTGAGACCTTATTTATAACAAATAAACCTTCCTACGAAAATGAAATCTCAAGGTCGATGACGTTGAACCAAAACCCCTAACCGATTTTGAGATTTCTCTAATTGAGTTAGCATATCTCGTTACTTTATATCAGACTATGTTTTTGCTTTTATGCATGTTTATTTTACGTGCTGGTCACTCAGTATTGGCCGTTCACCCTTTCTGCTGCTATAATTAAATCATTATTGTAATATAAATAATGAATAATGATAGGAGAATCTCACAAAACTAGATTAGCTCGAGAGTGACTAGAGGCAATTAAAAATATATACCCGTCCGTAATTTAGTTAAATAACAGCTGCATTCTTGTCATAAGTCTCGGGAGGAATTTGAAAAAGGCGCAGAGCAATTATTTAAATTGATTGTCGAACCAACAAAGAAAATTGTTACGTTAACCGAGGCAACGCAGAAAGAGCTTTAAAATGTTGATATTGCTGGTCATATTCAAGCAGCTTAACCACCACAATCAGCACCTGCAAAACCAAGAACTAAGATAATATATAAATTTACGCCTGACGGTATTGCTGATATCAATGACCCAAACTAATTATTTAATATTGCCGCGTATGGATGTTATGAAAGACAAAAATATGTAAAACCAGAATATGTTAAATCTCTAAGCTCTGCCAGTTGGATCAAGAAAGTATATCGCATCTTTGCTGGCATTCTAGAAATTAGAACCAAGGAAGATATTAGAAGTTTTATGAGGTTGTAAATATATAATATAGAAGAAGCTAAACAATGTAAACGATTATCGCCATCAGCACCACTACTACAACAATTTGAATTACCATCACCACAGCAACAAGAGCAACCATTACTACAACGATCACAACGACTATAACAAGAGCTACATCAACGAGAACAATAACGACAAGAAATAATGAAACGTTTGAAATAACCACGACAACCAGTCAGAACAACAGAGGAAGAATATCAAGATCCTGGAATTGAACGCAGGGCGTTCTCTGGAGATTATGCTGGAACAAATGGAAGTGGTTTATGGTGTGGTTTTATTACTATTCCTAAAAACGTTCTTGCTGATGTTAATCGACTAGAAATCCTCATTGGAGGAAAACGAGCTGGTAATAATTACCCAGAAATCATTAATGAAGCAGCTAATATTTGTCAAGGATTATTTACAGGCGGTAATATGAATATTAATGTATATCCGTCTCTTATTAATGAAATCGCCAATGATTAACAAAGTGACTAAGTATATAATTAGCGATACTATCATCAATTAATAATAAGATTGTCATACATAATACTCGTACACCAACCAAAGTTAGTGTAGCAAATTCACGATTACCAGTAAACAAAACAATCTACAGAGACAGACTAGGTCTATTTAGAACGATAGCACCAAAAGCAATACCAATTGCAAAGCAACTTGGAATGAAAGCTGTTGATGTTTTTCGTGAAAAAGGTTTTAGTGTTCTTGGTGATAATGCTAGCGAAGCATTATCAGACCAAAGATAGATTAACGCGATTAATACGACCAAAACCTCAACCTGTAAAATTAACAATCAATGAAGTGATGCCAGCAAATGTCAGTAAAATAATAAATCAAGCTGCTAGTAAAAAATCTAGCAGAATTAGCTGATGTACCATTATCGGAACATGAAAATATATACCTGTAAGCCTGACAACAGGAAGCTGTCTTCGTGTTAGACGAAGACGATAATAAAATGTTCAAGCGTATATCTAATCCCGCTTTTGACATGGATGCACCAGTTTTAAAAAAGCGAATCCGTGCTGGATTATCAATATTATTCTTATGAGGAACGAATTCCAGATCAGCGTAGTCGAATTGAGCTACAGTTTCAAGGTACAAGCAGATATTTCTTACCAGCTGAAGCATTAATTGAAGTATAGGGTAAAATTATAAATGCAAGTATACTGAATACGCCGCTAATATTAGTGTTGGTTTTGTGAATAATGGTATTGTGTCATTATTTAACAGCGCTACGCACATGATTGATGGAAGAGAAATTGAAACGATAAAGATGTTGATATAGCTACAATAATACTTGGTCTTGCAAGATACAGCGAAGATTATTCAGTGTCAGCTGGTCCATCAATGATGTTTGTAAAATATACTTATAGTTCTCTAGAGTACCAACAATATAAATTAGGACAACAAAGAAACTTCCTCAACAACGCTGATGTTGATGTACAAAGAATGATTATAAATGTAGATACAGATTTCAACTTCGGTTTTAAATCACATCGAGTAATGTTAAGCGGTAAATAAACAGCTACAATGGCCATATTTTACTTTTAAATGTTTCTATACATAATATGTGCGTACCAAAAACGTAAAATGGTTAACATTGCTGTTAAACGTAACTTGACACTTCACTCCTTAACAGGTCTAAGTAAAGCGCAATGCACTCGATAACTTTGCTACATGCGTATACAAGAGCTAAAACGACATACACTCTATGAATGAAAGGGTTAAAAAAAATCTAGAGGCAACAAAAAGAGCTTTACAACTAAAAGTGATTCTGAAATACGAAAATAATGCGTACAAGAAAAGACTTTTTTTTCTAAAATATCGAACTACAAGAATAATGTTATCATTTTCAAGAAATGAACTCTGTGGATAACGATAGCGTAATGGCATGAGCGATTCAGGTAGTAGTCAACAAATGTCTGAATAACCCAATTACAATTAAAAATGTAATAGAAATTGCTAAATATATAATGACTGTTCCATTAAAACATACATACAAAACACATATATAAAACATACACGCACATTTAATGTGGCATACATTTCCATAGATGCAATTAAAAGTTTCGTACCATTTTGATATGAATTCTATGGAATCAAAGTAGCCTAGTATATATTTGTTTTAAAAAAATGCCTTCGCTGGGTAGCATGTATGTTTAAATGGAACAGCTCTGAACATAAGCAACATTTGATAATGTATTCAGCGAATATATAAAAGATTAATTGTTGAAATATTAAATTTCTTTATGAAATTCTTTAATATTATCTGATACTTCCTTGGTAACACAACTGGACTCAAGGTGTTACTATGCTATATATGACAAATATGTTGACAAATTAGATCTATGACATTAAAAACCTATGACGTCAGTTTGCTATTTTTAAACTTTTATACCGCTACATTAAAGTTAATGTCTTAATTCGTTGCTGATACAAGATTAGTATCAAAGACTCCCACTTGATTCAGCAATGGCTATTCAACAATGAACGATATCTTTCTTTGACACTATGTATTAGAATTTCTTTCCGATGTTAAAAGTAACTCTTCTATAATTTTCTTGATAGTCAACGTGCTTTTTATACTGTGAATGGAGTTGTATTGTACCTTGTACTGTACTTGACTTGCATCAGCATAAGTGTTTCAATGTTATTATAGATATTGATAATATTACATAATGCGAGTTTGTACATAATGTATTGTCCATATTGTTTTTCTCACCAGAAATGACAAGGGGAAATTATACAGAAATTCATTATTGTACCCCTATTCATAGACATCCTATATTATCCATTAAAACTAAGTGGGTGTAGATGTTGCGCTCTAACCTCCAATCATACTGACTTTGTAAATATGTTAATTAGCATGCTGATTTTATATGCTTTGACATTTATCGCAAATAATACCGCTGATATGTAGTACTTCCTTGATATATTTATTATATATTACGATAACTAGAAACATAATCAGCAAGGAAAAAATAAAAATTGTTGTCTCCTTGTGTGAGCAGATATCCATTACTACTCTGTAACCCAGCCCCTTTTCTTGCCCATCTTCTTTGCCAGTGTATAGCTGGAATATGCACATGTAGCCAGTTTCGCTGCTGGCCATATTTCATAGTTTCACCACCCATTTTGTTGGTTTTGCTGGGAGATACTGTCTAAAGGTGAATCTTCCTTTGAACTTGATCATGAACTAGATGGTTTCATCTATTGTGACATTTGTTTTAGGGATAAAATTTGATGAAAATCTCTGGTCTATATACTCCAGGTACCATCTAATTTTCTTCAGTTTATCTGGTCTTCCTTTTGATGGAGGCTCTGCATCTTGCTTGTTGTCATGGAGATGGATGTATCTCTAATTCAAATCAAATCTGACACGAGACATTATTGTATTAAGGGATGTGATAACATACTTATTTTGTCGCCAATAATTATGTCTTCATGGAAGACGAATTATTCCCATGGGAAAACATAAGTCTATAAAGGCCTTTATTATGGACATATCGATTGTCGTCCATTTTGGTGACTTTGGTGGGAAAGGATATTTTTATACGCATCCTGTTCAGCATAACAGTTTGTTTCGTCAATATATTTTTCCTAGATTAAATCGTCCCAATGCAATTCAAAGTAATTTTATGTATCGGCTTTTTATGGGTGTTGAACAGTTGCTGCTTTAATCAATTTAAATCTTTGCTGCATCCGAGGAGAAAAATTATACCGGACTCATTCGTCTTGAAATTTTTCAAAGTTAGCTTCATTCTCTGAACTGTGCTCGAAAAGTGCATGAAGCCATGCACCATCTCTTTCATCAACTTCATTCATATCTAAACCAGTATTATCTTCAGAATCATCAACATTTTAAACTTCAACGTCACTACATTCGCTATCAATATCCATGTTTGGCTGTGAGTTGTCCATCATTCTATCGATCGAATTTCAAAGCAACAATATTTTTCTCTTCAACTTTCACTGCGCATGCGTGCTTCAACCATTTCATGTTGTTTGTGAAGAAGTACACAAGTATTTGTCATGTATGACACGTGTTTCTAGAGACGCTACATACATACCTAGTCGTATTCCGGATAAAATGGGAAACTAAGACCACAGGCGTATAGCCAATTTCATACCATATTTAACCGAGTTGCTTTGTAATTATCCGAAACATCTCCTGAGTCACTTTATACTCCAACCAATCAAACGATGGTGGGCATATCTACATAACAAAATGGCGTACGTTGTTTTTTTAGAAGTATTATATTAAAGCAAATTAATAATGCCAGCTACTTTTAACGTCAGAGATTGCAAAACTCGTTCCAATCAAGGGTGTGGCATTAGATCCACCATCTACCATAGAGAGATGACTTGTTGGGCAAACAGTGGCTCATACGAGCAGTGAAATAGGAACTTGAATTGACCGGAAAACGAATGTCTCAATTCAAGAATGCGAGAATGTGTTCGCTGCATTTTAGTGCTGATGGTGAAGGAACTTCTGCAGCATTACCGTGGAAAAATATCCCAGGTTTGTTATACTGCATATTAATAAAAAAAATCCTTATATTGGTAAACAAAACTCGATTTATGTAATACTGTGTTATGGAAAAAAAAATAAATTTTTAACATCGACACCGTTTTCATACTCACATGTACATGTCCAGATGTAAACAGCTCATAGCAACTCTCTCGTATGGTTTTAAAATTTGCCCTGGTTTCCAGAAAATAAGACAGGGTGGTTCCAATATTACATTATGTCAATATCTCTGCCATCATCGCTGTTGAATAGGCATTTTTAACTCGATAAACGAAGCTAAACTAGTTGGAACAGTTGATGCTAATGGTGGTGCGTCCGTCTTATTTTGACCACCAGCTATCGATTGGATCTGGCGGTCAGCTGACCACCCGCCATGTGATCAAAATTCCGAGCAAATTACGAAATTCTCCTAAGTCTCCATGAAATGGTCTATTCAGGATAAAATGGGATACTATGTCCGTGGTCGTATTCTGGATAAAATGGTTTAAATCTAAGATGACACACACGGCTAACAAATATAAATGTCAATACTAACATTGTAGACGAATTGTACTGAAACTTATTGCACAAGAATGAAATGTTCTTCAGTGGTCTGTTAGGTGACATCTCGTTCTATGTAACATAAAAAGAAAAAGTGCACACAACAAGCTTTATAAATTTTAACAATGATACAATTTATTTTACTAGAGCACACCTTATTTTAAAAGAGATTTACGGTTTACAGGAATGATCCAAATTTTGTTCAAAAAAAATAAAAAAATAAAAGTCCTGAAAAAGTTCTAAACACATTCTGAAAGTATGATGTTCTGGTCCAAAATGGCGGTTGACCACGTCAGACAAAGGCTAAGAGCAAATTTCAGAATTTTCACAATAATCAATGCATGTGCTGTCCCGTTCCAATATTAAGGAGAAAAAAATCCAAATACGTAATGTTGCTCTCTAGGAAAATTATAAAGATGAAGTGCAAAGTAGTTCCTCTAACACGGCATGTTATTCTACGTAGACATAATGACAACTTCTACTTCTGGCACAACAAATTAGAAGTTGCATAACAGACTCGACTATGACAGTCTGTGACTGTTGACTCTCAACCAGGACAGTTTCTACGTGACTGTCTATGAATTACAAAATCTCAAAGCATATACGGGAAGGCTAAAGCGTAGCCTGAACTGCACGCGCACGAGGAAGCATGCAATTGCCCAATACTTCTGAACAATGAAATTTGCTACCATACACAGCACGTGCTAACACGAGTCACATCTACGACTCAAGCAAACACTTTTTATCAAAAAAGTGTTAGACGACATTAATATAATGAAATAAAATGAATTAAAAAGAGATTTATACAAAATTGATTTCTTAACACATACTTTAACTCCAGGGTCGTAACACCTTCCCCCATAAATAGAAAACAAAGATTTATGTAATAAAACTTTTTTATAGCAGATAATAATTCTACACAAAGTAAAAAATTTAAAATAATAAAAACTCTTATGAATAAAAATGATATTTCTACACATGAAATTCTGAAATAGCCTTGACAATTATAGTTTTAATATGTCCATGTCCCACAATATGTCCTAGGAAGGTAAAACGTGCATGGCAGAACTCACTTTTAGATAGTCAGATTTGCATCAGTGAGTTTGTCGAAGAACGTCCGAATCGTAGTTGTATGTCCTTTCCAGGTGTTGTTGTAAATGATGACATCAATGTATCTCAATTGTCTAGACCAGAAGAAATAATTCATATGGCGTTTAAAAGTATTTTGAAAAAAATCTTCATCCCAAAATAAAAACACCACTTTGAATTGGTAGAGTCCATCTGGAGTCAAAAATGTCAATTTCGTTTCTCTTCCTTTACGGGAATTTGCAAAAAGCTTTTCATAATTTAGTGACGTATTTTGGCATTTCCAATTTTGTCGTTAGATTCTTGGCCGTGGAAACGAGTCTGTTTTTGTCACAGTTCACTTTTAAATAATCCGTACACATTTCGGAAATTTATACTGTTTGTGAACAAGAATGCACGATGAACTCAAATCACTCTTACTGGGCTCTATACATTGTCCAGTAATTGCTTAATCTGTTTTTAACGTCGTGAAAATTCGTTTTGTCCTTGTAGGCACATCTGGAAACACGTTTATTTATACAACAAGTGTTCAAATTCAATTTTGTCTTCGATCTTGCAAATGAAAACAGTTTATAGTCTAGATTTTTCACAACTTCCGAATTCTGCAGACTTGTTGTTCCAATATTAGCAGTATCCAGTTGAAATCCTTCATATCAATATACATTTGCCGGGACAGGTACACCTATATTACATGATTTATTTGGCTATTTCTTTAAAAACAGTAGTACTCCATTAGTTTACTTAGACTTGAGTTCTATGTTATAATTTAATTCATTTCTTCTTTACTTTGTAAGGGCCATAGAATCTTAATTGCAGAAAATTGTGTAGAATTTTCAAGAGAGAATGGACTTTATTGCAGGACCCGAATATTCTCTCTAGTACGCATTGGTGAAACCATAGTTTCACTTTTGACTTAAATTGCTGAATGCCACATTCAAGTGCAATAGGCTAGAACATACCAGACTTTAATTTTGACCTCTGACCAAACTGCTCAAATCTGAGAAGGCCAAATTGAGCAAAATTCCTCACATGAATTACTTTTGAAATACTTGTTGACACATGCTTGATTATCAACAAATCTTGGTTACATGGCATGGTCTTTGGTAAAAGATCAATACAATCTACTACAACTTTACTTAATAGTTTGTTAAATGCAGGAATTGGTTTCACATTAGCTTTAGGAATGTTTTGATTTGGTTTTCCTACAGTCTGACATACCTGACAAGATCTGCAAAACTTGGAAACATCACTTTTCATACTTGGCCAATAGAATTGAGTACAGATCTTGTGATATTTTTTATTAATTTACAAATGACCACCCATAGAAGTTTCATGGGCCAAACAAAGTATTTCCTGTCTGTAAAGTTTTGGAACCACAATTTGATATTTTACTGAGCAATTGTAACTAGCAGGTACCTGGGACGGTCTCCATTTTCTCATAAGAACACCATTCTTAATGAGGTAGCAGACAGGTACTTCTATTACTTCAGGTTCACTAACAGCCCGTTGAAACAAACAGGACATCTCAGGATCCTTCTCCTGTTCAACGACAAGTGATTGTAGTTTATCACCTTGATCAGATAAAAGAAAATGAGTATTCAAAAGAGGATCACTATGATCAATACCTATCGACTGATCCAAATTAGAAGTGAAAGTGACCTCATCAAAAGCCTGACCAATACATGTGACAGCTAAAGGAACACAGTCCTTATCAAAATCATTCTCAAGTGCTTTATTTGCCAAAGCTCTGGTAACTGAGCAAGCTGAAAAAAAATCATGGATATCTTTTTCGATAGGATCAACTTTCTGATCCAACGAAGGCCTGTCAGTTAAAAGTGGATTAACCACAACCTTGTCTCCAGCTAAGTCATTGCCTAGCAACAAATGAAGGCCCTCAACTGGTAAGGTATCACTACACCTACGGTCACAAGTCCTGAAACTAAGTCTGTTGACAAATTAACAGAATGGAGAGGAACATTAACAAAGCCGCACTTTACTCCCTGAATGAGAACACTCTCATTAGAACAGGTTTTCTCAGAAGAAGGCAAAACACCTGAAACTAAAAGACTGAGAAGCTCCTGTATCCTTTAAAATTTTAATAGGGATAGGATTGGCCAAATCACCCAAGAGTGATATAGAACCCTTCGACATGAATGGTTCAAAATTCTCCAAAATATAATCAGACTGGGTTTATCAAACCCAACAAATGTATTGTTTTCAATACCTGACCTTGACCATGACCTCCTAGAAATAAGAGTATTTGGGATAGGTCTATCTTGATTCTGGTGCCTATATTTATATTTGAAGCACTCAGTAATGACATGTCCTTTTTTCTTACAATAGGTACACGTAGGTAGAGACAAGGATTTAGAATCAAGTCTCTCAGAGGCTTGATTTTTAGAATTTGTGCCAGATTGATTTTTACTATCAGTAGGTTGTTGAGTGAAATATTTATTTACAGCAATAACTTTATGAGTTAAGGAATACCTATCTGCAGCCATAGCAGCATTTTCCAAGGTCTTAACCTCATGATCTTCAAGGTGATTTTTGATATCACTGGGAATACAGTTTTTGAACTCTTCTAGTAATACCATTTGTTCAAGTCTTTCATAATCATGTTCAATTTTTTCAGATAGACACCATCTCTTGAACAACTGTTCTTTTTCCCTAGCAAATTCAACATAAGTTTGTATATTGTTTTTTTATAACTTCTGACCTTTTGTCGATATGCCTCAGGAACTAACTCGTAACCTTTCAAGATGCATTCCTTAACCAAATTGTAATCCGAACTTTGTTGTACTGATAGAGATATATAGATGTTTCTGGCCTTGCCATGAAGTACACTCTGCAACAATTGAGTCCAATAATCTCTTGGTCATTTTGAATTCTCAGCTACTTTTTCATAGATTATAAAATATTTGTCTACTTCCTTTTCACTACAAGAGGGAACTAATTTTATATTTCCTATAATGTTAAACTTTTCATGGGATCTGTAATCATGCCTGTCACTTGCCAGATCTAATTCTTTCAATTTAATTTGAAATTCTATCTCATCTATTTTTGCATCTGTCCATCTTTTTCCCTTTCTTCAATTTGTCTTTGTTTTTCCCTTTCTTCCATTTGTATTTCTCGTTTTTCCTTTCGTCTATTTGTCTTTGTTTTTTCCTTTCGTCTATTTGTCTTTGTTTTCCCTTTCTTCTATTTGTTTTTGTTTTTTCCCTTTCTTCCAATTGTAATCTCATTTCTTCTTTCTTAAGTTCAAGTTTTTTGTTTTGTAATTGTAATTGTATTTGCCTATCCTTTTCTTTCTTTTCTTTTTCTAATTGTGCCCTCTGAAACTAAAATTTATATTTCAACTTTAGTTCTGCAATTTTAACGTCAGCATCGGTTAAAGTCTTACTGACAGAGGCCAAAACACTTTTGTCCAAAATATTCTTGTCAATCAAATGTTGAACTATAATTGTCTTGATTTCTTGTTTAGTTAAAGAAGTTTTTGTTTCAGAGAGTTCATACTGTCTGGCAAATTCAAGCAATTCATCCTTCCTAAAACTCTCCAACTGTTCTTTGGATGGAGTAGAAAGAAAGCTCTCCACTCTTGACATTTGTAAGGAAAAAACTTGTTGTTTTCACAAATTTCAAATTAAGTTAACTAGGAGAAATTAACTTTCAAATTTTAGCCAATTTCAAATATCCCGGACGAGCCCCCAATTCTTTTTATGTTACGTGACGGCTCGTTCTATGTAACAAAAATAAAAAGTGCACACAACATGCTTTATAATTTTAATAATGATACAATTTATTTTACTAAAACACAAAATAATGTAAATTATTTTAAAACATGACTTACGGTTTACAGGAATGATCCAAATTTTGTTCAAAAATAATAAAAAATATAAGTCCTGAAAAGAGTTATAAATACAGTCTGAAAGTTTGATGTTCCAATCCAAAATGGCGGTTGACCACGTCAGACGAAGGCTAACAGCAAATTCAGGAATTTCCACAATTATCAATGTATGTGTTGTCCCGTTCCAATATTAGGGAGACGAAAATCCAAATACGTAATTTTGTTCTCTAGGAAAATTATAAAGACGAAGTGAAAAATAGTTCCTCTAACACGGCATATTACTTTACGTAGACATAATGGCAACTTCTACTTCTGGCACAACAAATTAGAAGTTGTATAACAGACTCGACTACGAGTCTGTTATAGGAAGTAGGAATTGCATGAGGAAGCATGCAATTTCCCAATGCTTCTGAACAATGAATTTGCTACCATACACAGTACGTGCTAACACGAGTCTTATCTACGACTCAAGCAAACACTTTTTTATATAAAAAACGTTTTAGACGACATTAATATAATGAAATAAAATGAATTAAAAAGAGATTATACAAAATTGATTTCTTAACACATACTTTAACTCCATGATCGTAACAGGTCTCAAATGTTTGTATCCACAGTTAATCAAATCATAGATTTGCTTTTGAGAAGTATACACAATTCAAACTATTCTTCTAATTTGTCAAATGGAAAGGTTCCATAACAACATTGCATTGATTTAATATGCTTTTAACATTTGGTGATTAGAAGGATCAGATATTGTTTTGTGAAAAATTTGCAATGTCTATCCTCTAAATTAAACTGTAAGTCAAACAATTTACCTTCCTTTTATGTTATCTTTACCTAGGCGGTTATGTATTAACATCACAAATCGGAAGGTATCATGCCAAGGTCATTTAGTGGTTATGATGAATACATAATGTTACAAACCTGTAGTTTGATTGTGTGTGTGTGTGTTAAGAAATCGTTTCTATATAAATCTTGTTATTTCATTATTTCCATTAAATGTAATTATTATGATTGATTGATTGGTTTATATTTTTACGGCGCACCAGCACTATGTGGCTATTTAGCGCCAAACATTAGGTTATGTCCTTTTACATTAAAACCGGTAAATTAATTTTATCGACCAGCGATAGGGGTCCAAACAGTTAAAGGTAAAGCGATAAAAATGTGAACGATGTTAAAGAATTAAAAGTTTCCCGATCAACGGGGTGTGCAAAAGTATGATAACGAAAACATATGATTGGCAATTAAAATCTATTGACTGCATAAATATAACACAAAACCGAACAAGGTGATAAAATAAAAGCTATAACTTATGATCGATATATGCTTCCTTAAGGAAGTCTATAATGTTGGTAATGTTAACTGTATCAAAGAGCTCCCTCATGTATTGCACAACGTAGAAATGATTACGCGTAAGTTGAAGATCGAAGTATTCCAGCATAAAGTGGTTAACGGTGAATGGTTCATTACAAGCAATGCACTCTGGTGGGTCTTCTCCTTTTAATATAAAGGAGTGTGTTAAATGAGTATGACCGAGTAGAATTCTTGCAATGACTACCTCCTCTCTACGGACGGATCTGTAGGAAGGGGTCCATTCTCTTAAGGTTGGCTTGATGGCATGAAGTTTGTTATTCTCGGCATTATTCCATGATGCCTGCCATTTCAGGCGTAAACAGTCTTTGATACAACGTTTAAAATCAGTATATGGTGCTTTAAAATCAGTTGGTTCTAGTAATAAGGCCATTTTAGCAGCACGGTCTGCTTTATCATTACCTTTAATTCCTACATGGCTGGGTAACCAACCGTATTCTATATTCTGTGAGGTACTCAGCTTAGTATGCTTAAGGAGAATATTTGCTAATAATGGATTCTCCAGTTTTCTGTTATGTAGCGACTGAAGTACTGATAGTGAATAAGAGAAGATAATGCTGTTTAAAATACGCTCGCTTGAAATGTATTGCAAAGCAAGGTCTATTGCTATGATTTCAGCTGAAAAAATTGACGTACCATTTGGCAAGCGAACATTTTTATGTATTTTTCACTAACGAAGGCAGCAGCTGCCTTTTCCTCATCTTTTGATCCATCAGTATATATTCTTGTATAATTTTTGAACTGAGAGAGGAGATTATGGTAAGAGTTGAGGAAGATGGACGGGTTTGTTTCCGATTTTTTTCCATCGTGTAGCGTGAAAAGTACCCTTAGTTGCTTAAGTAGCCATGGAGGTGTTTCGGAAATGGTCGTTTTCAGAATTTTCGAAATATCAACTTTTGTACTATCAAGGAATGGTAACATTCTAATGCCAAAGGTAGGTATGACATTTGGTTTATTGTCATATAAAGTTTTATATTTGGGTTCAAAAACAGCCGAAAAGCAGAGTTCAGAGAGTTTGATTTTAATTTGAGAGAGTATTGAGCGGAAAGCTTTTCTCTTCGTTGTGCTAAAGGTAGTTCATTCGCTTCAACGAGAAGGCTTTCACACGGAGATGCCTGATATGCTCCCAGGGCAAGTCTTATTCCCAGATGATGGATTGGGTCAACCATCTTCAAATAAGACTTCCTTGCTGAACCATAGACAATGCTACCATAGTCTAGTTTCGAGCGAATGAATGTTCTGTATATGCCGATTATGACTTTTCTATCAGCACCCCAGTCAGTGTGTGCTATTACTTTAAGTAAATCCAGAGATTTGAGGCATTAGCTTTTAAATTATTTAGGTGTGGGATAAAGGTCAGTTTTCTATCGAAGATTATACCTAAGAATTTTACTTCCTCAACAACTGGAATAGGTGTTCCGTCCAGCGTAAGACTTGGTTCATCATGATGTCTTCGTAATTGACAGAAATGCATGCATACAGGTTTTGTTTTCGAGAATTTGAAACCGTTAGTATTGGCCCAATTTTGGATCTTGTTGATATTTTGTTGTAATTGCCTTTCGATTGTATGCATGTGCTTGGATCGGTAACATATTAAAAAGTCATCAACATATTGGGAGCAATCCACACCAGGACTCAGACAATTGGTGATGCTATTAATTTTTATATTGAAAAGCGTTACCGATAAAATACTGCCCTGGGGCACACCCATCTCTTGATCGTGTAGATCGGAGAGGGTGGAGCCCACTCGTACCTTGAATTCCCTATCTTTGAGAAAGTTTGATATAAATAAGGGCAGTCGGCCTTTTAGACCCAGATCGTGCAGGTCATTTAGTATTCCGTACTTCCAAGTTGTATTATACGCCTTTTCCAAATCAAAGAAAACCGCTATTAAATGTTCTTTCTTGATAAAAGTGTCGCGAATAAATGTTTCAAGTATAACCAGATGATCATTGGTACTACGTCCATAACGAAATCCACATTGGAAAGGAGATATTAAGTTGTTGCTTTCCAAATACCACACTAGCCGAGAGTTGATCATTCGTTCCATTGTTTTGCACACGAAGCTAGTTAAAGATATTGGTCTATAGTTGCTAGGATCTGCGTTATCTTTGCCTGCTTTGGGGATTGGTATTACTGTTGCTTCTTTCCATATTTTTGGTACATTACCAGTAATCCATAAATCATTAAAGATTTCCAGAAGGACTGTTAGAGATGGTTCTGGGAGGTGTTTTAAAACCTGGTAATGAATATCGTCAGGCCCAGCGGATGTATGATGAGCCTTATTCAAAGATTCCATAAGCTCCGATAATGAAAACGGTTGGTTGTAACTTTCCGAGTTGTTCGATGTAAATGTCAACCGTGTTTTTTTTCCTTTGAGGTGTTTAATCTTTGGAAAGCTTCTGAATTGTTAGACGATGAGGAATTTTTGGAGAAGTAGTCAGCAAGCACATTTGCTATTTCATATCTGGTATTAAACTTGTTGTTTTTTACCTTCAGATGTTGGAAGGAATTGTATTTTCCCTTTCCATTTATTTTGCGGATCGGGTCCCAAACCTTCTTTATAGAGAAACGAGAGTTTAAAGATGAAACAAATTTTTTCCATGATGCTCGTTTACTTTCTTTAATGGTGCAGCGAGCTTTGGCCCGAATAATACGGTATTGTGTTAAGTTTTTGGGTGTTGGACCATTATTAATTTTTTTATTGCCTCTCAGCGTTGCCTAATAGCTTCTTTACATTCTTTAGTGAACCAGGGTTTTTGGATTCTTTTGCAATTTGGAGAGGACTTAGGAATGGATTCTTCTGCAATTTCAAGTAAGATGGATGTAAATTGTCGGATAGGATTATTGTCGTTTAGGACTGTATTCCTGTTTAGCATAGTTATAGAGAGTCTTTCAAATTTGGCCCAATCGGCCTTCTTTAAATTCCATTGCGGAACTTTGTCATCAGTTTGTTGGTGAATATTTTCAAGGGATATTGGAAAGTGATCACTGCTGTGAAGGTCTTCAGTGACCATCCACTTATAATCTAAAAGCAGCTAAGGTGACCAAATTGTTAAATCGATGCACGTTAATGTACCCGTACCTGGGTGTAAATATGTTGGTGATTTGGTGTTATAAAGACACAAGTCATGTCTAATAATGAAATCTTCAACCTTTTTGCCCCTTTTGCTTATATGGTTGGATCCCCATAAAATGTTACGAGCATTAAAATCCCCAAGTAGAATAAATGGTGTGGGCAGTTATCTAATTAGGTTGTCTAGATCATTTGGAACTAAGTTGTTGTTTGGTGGTAAATAAATAGAACATAATATAACCACTCGATGCAATGTGACTCTTACAGCTATTGCTTGTAAATATGTATTTAAGGAAATAGCGAAATCTGTAGCCCTGTTGTTTACAATAATGGAGACTCCTCCCGAGTCCCTGTCACACGTTTTGGAGTAGTCATTATAAGAAGAGTAATTTTTGAATATGGTTTTATCTGTGTCTTTTAAAAATGTTTCCTGCAGACATAGTACTGCAGGATCATGTCCGTTCAAAAGCAGAAGTATGTCATTGTAATTGCATTTAAGTCCTCTATAATTCGATTGTAAAGTGGTGCTCTTCATTATAGCTGTATATTAGACCTTTCGAGTGGCAGATAATTTGGTTATTTATCTGGATGAAGTACGGGGGTGTATCTTTTGTTGTTGGATCTGGAGTTACCCTGAGAACATGAAGGAGATTCCTCCGCATCCATGTCCTCTAGGTCTTCAAACCTGTTGTGTGTTTTATAGGGTCATCAGACCCTTTTTTATGCCTATTTGTTTGAAGCTTTTTCTTGCTATTTGGTGATTTTGGTGGTGAGGTAATGTTGAATGTTGTTTGCGTAGATGTCGAGTTTTTCTGCGGTCTATAGTGTGGGATGTTCGAGTCAGAATGGGGTTCAGGCGGGTTTGTTTGAGTTTGTGCGTCTTTCTTTGCTTTTCACTACAGTTGAGAAGGATGGGCCGGGGAATGATCTAGCTTGAACAAGCTTCCTGGCCTCTGGATAGGGAATATTATTAGAGTATTTAATCCTCTGGATTTCCTTCTCCTGCCTCCAAGTGTTGCATTCCTTGGAACTAGCATGATGTTCTTTGCCGCAGTTTACGCAGTGCGGAGTGACTTTGCACTCTGATTCCCGGTGGGAGGAGTTGCCACACCGGCCACAGATTTGGCTTCTAGAGCATCTGTCTTCATGATGGCCGTATTTTTGGCATTTGTAACATCGGAGGGGATTTGGTATATATACCTCAACCTTAACTTGTAAGAAGCCAACCTTGACCACTTTAGGTAATATGGGCTTATTAAAGGTGAGTATAATAGTGTTGGTGTCCTGCAGATTGCTGTTTCGTTTGATACGAATTCTACGGACTGCAGTGACACCTTCAGTTTTGATGCCCTCGACGATGTCGTTGTCGCAGACTCCAGCAAGGTCACGGCAACGAATGATGCCTTTTGATGTATTAAGTGTAGAGTGGGCGGAGCAGGTTACTGGAATATCGTGAAAGGTCTTTATTTTCAATATATTTTCAGTTTGAGCTTTGCGCTCACACTCTACAAGTAGGTCACCTGATCTTAGCTTCTTCACATTTTTCGGCTTGCCGATAAATCCAAGTATAGCCTTTTCGACTATAAATGGTGACAATGTGGTATGTTGTTTAGATTCATCTTTCGAGTGGATGACCAGGAAGCGAGGATAGGATTCCACACTACATGGTTCATCATCCGACTCTGATGACAGTTTTGGTTCGTTTCGGAGTTTTTTTGTTAATTCTCGATGATGGCAGTTTGAAATTTTCAGCACCCGTGCTCCCCACCCCCAAGGAGCCCAACAAGGGGACACATTTCAAGTGCCAGGGATACACAAATACGATACTCAGTTGGCAAAATTACCTTTGGTTGACCCTGAAGTCGCCAATTTCGAAGGTCAGTAAAATTACCCCCTGATTGACCTGATAAGCCACCGCCTTCTAAGAAGTCTTCTAAGATTTAGGAAAGGGAAAGATATAGGAATAGAATATAGGGGCAACGGTGGTATCAAACGAGATACAAGAATAAAGTAAAAGGAGGTGAGAGAGTTAATAAAGACTTCCTAGGGCTCGGCGTGACCAGCCGATTTGTCGAGACCGGGCCCATTTGAACCACCCGTCTTAAGAGAAGTAGATGCCAAAGTAGTGTGTTGCAACTACCAGGATCCTTTCCTCCTCCCGTTACGGGTCGCAACCCACGGCAAACAGGTTGCCTCTACTTGGTCGCCTTTTACGACACGTAGCGATGCACGTCGGGCCAATTCTACAACACCGGACCCGCAGGGGGACCGGTTAGTGATAATACTCATCATCTTTTGATGGCGGTTCATAATGACATTCACAAATTTTATTCTTTTCCTGACGAGGATGGTTGGGATGAGTGGGTCTTATTTACATGAAATTTGAACATTTATTAGACTTGTCACATGTTGAATAATTTCCCAATGCTTCTGAACAATGAATTTGCTACCACACACAGTACATGCTAACACGAATCACATCTACGACTCAAGCAAACACTTTTTTATCAAAAACGTGTTAGACGACATTATAGCGAAAAAAATTAATTAAAAAGAGTTTATACAAAATTGATTTCTTAACACATACTTTAACTCCAGGATCGTAACAGGTCTCACATTTTTGTATCCACAGTTAATCAAATCATAGATTTGCTATTAAGAAGTATACACAATTTAAACTTTCCTTCTAATTTGTCAAATGGAAAGGTTCCATCACAATATTGCATTGATTTAATATGCTTTTGACATTTGGTGATTAGAAGGATCAGATATTGTTTGTGAAAAATTTGCAATGTCTATCCTCTAAATTAAACTGTAAGTCAAACAATTTACCTTCCTTTTTATGTTATCTTTACCTAGTCGGTTATGTGTTAACATCACAAATCGGAAGGTATCATGCCAAGGTCATTTAGTGGATATAATGAATACATAATCTTACAAACCTGTAGTTTAATTGTGTGTGTGTTAAGAAATCGTTTCTATATAAATCTTGTTATTTCATTATTTCTATTAAATGTAATTATTATGATTATTTTATGATTATATTAATATCAGTCTAATATGTTGGTGAAAAAAGTGTATACTTGAGTCGTAAATGTGACTCATGTGAACACGTGCTGTGCATGATAACAAATTCATTACAAATAAACATTCAGGAATAGCTATGAAAACGATTGACTGATACTTGATCAGGCTTTCCTAATGTCCAGAAGTATTACAAAATTGTATGCGTCCTTGTGCGCGTGTACTTCAAACAACGTATTAGCTTCGTTTATATATCGAGGTAGTTTTGTAAGACGTTAAGAGTCACGGACAGACTGGTGAATTCGTAGTGGAGAGTCATACACAGTCGTAGAGTCGTGAAGTCAGTTGGAGTTATTGCAACATCTTAGTTATACAACTTCTAATACCTTGAAAAAGGTATTTTTGTGCTGGAAGAAATTTTATGTTCGTATGTCTACGTCGAACAACATGTTTTGTTAGAGGAGATAATTTTACTTCGTTTTTCTGAATAACGGTTTACCTGGAGAACAACAATACTGATTTGGACAAAGACATTTTCCCGAAAATATTCTAAATTGGAACGGAACAACACAAACTGTGCTTTTTTGTGTAAATTCTGGAATTTTCTGTTGGCATTCGTCTGTTAGCATCCGCAATTGTGGACCGGAATTGAACTTCTGACTGTGTTTTGAACTTTTTACAGGACTTATGTTTCTATTTTGAACAAACAATTTGGATCATTTCTGTAAACCGTAAATCTTTTTTAACCTATTTACATTTTTCTTTTTTTCTAAGAAAAAAAAATATTTTTGTTAAAATTTACAACGTTTGATGTCTTCACTCTTTCTTTTATGTTACTTTGAACAAGCCGTAACAATAACCTTTCGTATATGCTCGCTCGTATACAAATATTATTTTGAGAAATTCTCATGAAGACATATGTTAGTTAGACGCAAATGTATATCAGATGATGCTGCGACTAGCTATGCAAATGAAAATCAGTTTCTTGTTGGTAAAAAGGTTAACATAATATGTTGTTGTACGACGTAATGATGATAGAAACAAGATTGAACTGATGTCAGTAATACTTCCTTTAAAAGCATTAATATCTCGTCATTTATCATTGAATTTATATTTTGACAAAATATATCCGATAGCGTGTTAAAGTTCAGAATTAGAAATCTGATTGAATTCTCATGCTAGCTAATGATCTAACTTTGTCACCATTTTGTGTCTTATTGTAGCTATGGAAAACAGACATCAAGAAGCAGAATCTAGGGTTTCGTTAATTAAAAGTACACATTGACCTCCTTTAATTGCATCTGATTGATACGAAGTGAGTATAAAAAGGAGTTGGGTGAAAAGTAAACATTAACATGTGACTGTCTGCATTCACTAATAATAAATCACATTAAGCAATATAAAAGCTGTGTAGGAAACAAAGTGGTCCAAACTCTGACAGTTTAAATCAATATTCACCATGATCAAAGGAAATATGGGAAAGACATCACAGTCTAAGATTTCTTCTTTGCTTCTTGACAATGCAGATGTAAATTCAAGAAATCGGTATTTGTTTAGGACTACATAATCACTAAATATTCTCCAATGAACAGTACACAATTAGATTGTATCAAAATCAGTGTTTTATTACGTAAACAGCCACCAACCACATAATCATCCCTAAAAAGGGAAAACTGTAAAACGAAAGCAAATGATTACAATATCTAATCATCGACATGAAGTTCTATTTCAAATGATCATTGAAGAAAAATAATTTCTTATTTAAAAAAGACATTAAACAAATGTTTTAAATGCTATGACTCTGAATGAAGGGCCGACTAGGAAATGCATTTGTCTTCAATCGAGTAATAGCACATATGGAATAAATGACTATGAGATTTAAGCAAGTTCTACTTCAATGGATAAAAAAGAGCGATCATCTATACGCGCGTAGAGATAGAAAGCTATATATAACAATAATGATATATTAAACAGAAGAGAAGAATATAAACATGACAGGAAATGAACCGAATATCTCTAAGAAAGATAAAAACAATTTTTTCCCAGTTGAGAGCAGTATGCAGTTATTATAACATGACAATCCAGTCGCATGATTATCTTTTATCATTTATTAATTTTAGATCGCTAGATAATCTAACACTTAGTATCTTTACTAAAGACATCAGTAAAACTTAACCATCAACTCAATTCACAGTTTCTAGTTTTCAATGCCGTTCTTATCTTTGCAGCAAATATGTGATTTTGAACGATCCATCGTGATCGAGATAAAGCTTTTTGAGTTTTCGACATTATTTAGTACAAAAACATGATAAAATTTAAGCATGTACCAATCCTATCTCTCTATCTTTTCTTTCTCTTTCGTAATATATATATATATATATATATATATATATATATATATATATATATATATATATATATATATATATATATATATATATTTGGCACTGCATTTAGGTTTTTGGAATTCTCATATAGATTTATACCTGGCCTATACCACATCCGATATCACAACTTTGGTAACAGACCTTCTAGTTATAATTAAGGGTATATCTTCTAAACATTTGGAACCTTCTAGAATACATTTCTCTATTCAGATATATGTTTAGAAAATGTTAATTTTGTCCTGAGGTGAATCAGGGGGCTTTATAATCTTGTTTTTCTAGAACGTATTCATTCGTGCTTAGGATATTAGCAGAATTAGTTGTATTATTTTTGTGTCCTGTATTTCATTTAAATGGGAATTTATTTTTTCAAAAATAGTTATTCACTAGTGATATAAAGTAATCATCTAAAATTATCTTATTGGACAAAGGCATAATCCAGGAAAATACGAATAAGAATATATTCTTGGATAGTAATATTTTGATTCAACTAAAGACTGTTGACACATCGCTTCAACACAAGCCAACAGTGGCAACTCATCACATACTGCGTTGGATTCATTTTGGAATACCACTAATGTTTATGCAATCTTTAATCAGTAGGTCTTGTGCTAAATATTCTATTGTGATTTGTGATTTGGATTTTTAACGCAGATTTGACAATATAATCTCAAAATTGCTCTTTTCACCATGGAAAATATTTATCAATTCACCTTATTTGCATAATTTGATTTCTTTAGCGTTTACACAAAATATATTTAAATTCTTTCAATTTTGGCGGTGTAGTTAAAAGCCGACGATCTGAGTTTTCTGGAGGTATACGTATCTCAAATGTGGTACCAATTTTGGTGAAGAAAAAAAAAACGATTTTATTTTGGAGTAAATCGGGAATCTCTTTAATTTGTGGCAGAAGTGGACGTTGTTGACTCGAGCCCACGGTGCGCAAATACTCCAGCTCGTGTGTAAGGTGATATGAAACGTCGTTTCATCTTGATTGCAAAAATAATCTGACTAAATTGTGCACGCAGCGGGGCCCTGTATTTAGGGTGAATATCTTACCCTAACTGTATCAATCAGCTCTAAAAAAGTAAGGATGGTACAGTCAACACAGCGTACACACCTACACAGAAATTTAGCATAAGAAACGGATGTTACCATCAGAGATGTATAGTCATCAAAAATAATATTTCAGAGTAGATGACGAACTTCTGAGCTAAATTTCAAGATACTATCTATATATGTTAGGGGACAAAACATTGAACCCATGATGGCCTTAACGTCAAAGCAATGGATCGATATGAGAAAAGAAAGCCAGACGTCAAGCTACCTGTTATCATCGTCCGAAGATGCGTCATTGGTCTTCAAATTTGATCTAAGACAAAACCAGTAAAAGGAAAAGGAAAAATTGCTTTCCTGCAATCACACTTTCCCTCAAAATGATTTTAACTAATCTTCAACATCAAGGTCTTCGAAAATAAATTGCCTTAGACTCAGTAGCTCTAAAGGAATTGGGGCAGCAAGAAGCCAAATATATTGGTAGACAGTCTGCATGTACAGTAATTTGAAAGATTCCAAGCCACAATGAATCATCCAGTCGTGTTGAAACATGTTATTTAGGCTGTGTGGATAATGCAATTCTGAATGTCTGATATTTTCTCCTTTTCCACAAGAACGTTGACGAGACATACTTATTTTATTTCGAGAAGCTTGTGTCTGTTGAAGGAATTTACTTAAACTTTGTAGGAAAGTTTGCGGATCATTGACTTAAATTCGGGACTCGCTACAATAGGAGTCAGAGATTAAGCGATGGCTTTCACGACCAATAGTTTACTGGTTCGAATAATGCCCAGATTAAGTCACGTAGGCCGCCATGGCCTAAGATATTGCTCTATTTTCAGCGGCACGATACGACTAATCCATTGTTCATATACATTAAAGCAGCAAATAAATGATTCTAGCAATAATACACCTCAGTGTTAATGTGTCCAGTAGAGGTTCTTATCTTGTACTCCACTATGACAAGTATTTCAGTATTGCATTCAATAAAAGAGTTACTACGGTATACATGAAATCCGCATGAACCTAACTGTCTGTCTTGTAAATGTAAGATAATGAGATTTCCGAAAACACTTACACACGAGTGTTTTTCATAAAACCAATATATACAATTTTATATCCAAGTATGTCAAGAAAGATAATGCAATCTTGCTACAAGGAAACTGAAATTTCGCATCCGGATATGGAAATTAATATTGCTGCATCCCATGCTGAACTTGTTATGTAAGATGGGACGTTTTATGAATCACTTTTCCTGACTTTTCTTGGTTGATTGGAAAAAATTAATTGGGTCCTTCGGATTGTTTGTCTCAACCTCGATTAATAAAAGTCACAAATGGCTGGGATGAGGTTGAAACGTGTATGTATGTATGTATGTATGTATGTATGTATGTATGTATGTATGTATGTATGTATGTATGTATGTATGTATGTATGTATGTATGTATGTATGTATGTATGTATGTATGTATGTATGTATGTATGTATGTATGTATGTATGTATGTATGTATGTATGTATGTATGTATGTATGTATGTATGTATGTATGTATGTATGTATGTATGTATGTATGTATGTATGTATGTATGTATGTATGTATGTGTGTGTGTGTGTGTGTGTGTGTGTGTGTGTATGTATGTATGTATGTATGTATGTATGTATGTATGTATGTATGTATGTATGTATGTATGTATGTATGTATGTATGTATGTATGTATGTATGTATGTATGTATGTATGTATGTATGAATGTATGTATGTATGTATGTATGTATGTATGTATGTATGTATGTATGTATGTATGTATGTATGTATGTATGTATGTATGTATGTATGTATGTATGTATGTATGTATGTATGTATGTATGTATGTATGTATGTATGTATGTATGTATGTATGTATGTATGTATGTATGTATGTATGTATGTATGTATGTATGTATGTATGTATGTATGTATAGATAGATGTATGTATGTATGTATGTATGTATGTATGTATGTATGTATGTATGTATGTATGTAGTAAGCTATCTCATAAGTCTCATACTTGATTTCCACGTTACATTATCTCCTCTTTTTTCCAAACACATCATTTTAATTTGCCCAGATGTTAATCTTTAAATGGATTTTAAGTCTTTGTCATTAGCACTTAAAGGCAAATATCTTCATTGTTATATAACAACGTATAAATTTCGACCATTTGTAATATTAATTTATAACAATTACTGATGATAACTTTTAAATTTTTGAGGGATTTCACTATGTCGCAACTCTTTTTTGCAATAAGACATTCATTACCAATTGTAATCCGGATCACAAATATTGTTTGATGGGTCACCAGTGTCATTACTGGTAACGCGGGTTCAATTATGGCCTTGAACGAATTAGTAAAGTCGTGGATGTTTGGTTGGTGATCAGTGCCATTGTATATGACGAGAGTTCGGTTACTACTAAGGACGAAACAGTTCTCTATGAAATGACTGATTAGCGAAAGGCAGGCATTAATTACGGCTCTGGTATACTATTCTCTTGGAATTGATCAGTGCTCTGTAATCACCTGTAAGATTGGTATTGGGTAATACTATACACGTATGTATGTATGTATGTATGTATGTATGTATGTATGTATGTATGTATGTATGTATGTATGTATGTATGTATGTATGTATGTATGTATGTATGTATGTATGTATGTATGTATGTATGTATGTATGTATGTATGTATGTATGTATGTATGTATGTATGTATGTATGTATGTATGTGTGTATGTGTGTATGTATGTGTGTGTATGTATGTATGCATGCATGCATGTATGTATGCGTGCATGTATGTATGTATGTGCATATGTGTGTAAACACATTAATGAATATGTTGCCATTCATATTAGGGGTATTAAAATGGATGTATGTATCAAGAGGGAAAGAGATGAGGGAAAGAGATAAAGAAGAATGGTGGATAAATATATTGATGAGATACCTATTTTGATTTTATTACAATGAAATGTATTCTAGTAATGAAATTTTCTTTTTATGTATTACGCTCTGTTAACATTTGTCCAATAATAAGACTATGCAGCTATCTGAAATGGAAAATGTTATGTGGATCACATGGATTAATTTGCACATAAAACGTTTCCTCAGTCGACGGAAAACTCACTAATTTGAATTCAATTTGGTAAGAAATCTATGGTAATTATTGAGGTTAAAGAGTCACTTTCTTGTGCATTTAAAAAAATTACTTTTTAAGTAGTTGTACTACTACCGTTTGATGTATTTTAGTGCATTTCGAAATTACTTTTGAGTAACAAACATCTTTGAGCACGTGATAGTTATGAAGAACCATAATAATATATTTTGTGGCTATATACCTGACTTATAGATAAGGTAGGTAATAAGGTATCTCGTACACATTATTCTGGTTTGACATGCTATTGTATATTGCAGGACACCTTAAGCAATTTTAAAGTGATGGGCCCAATTATGGTGTATACATTTTAACAATAAATAGACGCGAGAGAAACATTTTCAATACAAATGGCTCATTTGTAAGAAAGGTATATGGCTGCTGTCTTCCTTCACCGGTAATATCCACTGGTATTCTAATTCATGCCATGCACAGATAAAATGTGTTATACTTGTTTAATGTTTAGTCTCCTAATTCATCTGTCACTCTTTAAAATCATTTTTTTAAAGTAATTGGGACTCAGTCCCTCTATATCCGGAAACGAGTAGCTTTCCTTTGCTCACAATGTATTACATACAAGTTGGATGCTATGTGTCATGCTATAATAAAAACTAGTCTATAAATATGAACATTATTGTGCACAACTGAACAAAAGTGGAAAAAGGTCAAACGATGGATGTATGTAATTCTTTTTCCAGCATTCATAGCAGCAGCAGTGGGGAGAACCCTACAAAATTTTGCTCGTGTCGTTAACCTAAAATAAGAGTTCCTACAGAGGCTGAAAAAGATCAATAACCCTACACCAAAATCTCTAACTTTTATATTACCGTATGGTTAATAAACCGCATGAGGTTAGCTCAGTTTTGTTATACTATTATTGACTTTTTTTCCTGACTTTATCGAACTATTTTTTTCGTTAAAGACTCGAGCAAAATTTTGTAGAGATTCACCCTCTCTGCTGCTCATCGTGTTATGCACATTAATCTCGGGACTTTTAACAATAGATTTGGGGTTTTAAACAGACAGACATATAAACTTTATTAAGCTTAAACTATGTTAGGTTTATGGCAAATATCACGCAGTTATGTAACGCGTACAGTTCATTAACATAAATACTATTGATAGTTATGGGGAATTAACCAAAGATTTTATCTAGACCTATCTACGAGCGTATGTATAAATTAATATATAGAGTTTCGTTTCTTAAGTCAATAATATTTGCATCCTGATTTGTGAGTTTGAAATTCATTCTCGACAATAATGGATTATGTACACACAGGAAAACTTGATTTATTGGCTCAGATGCAATAAGCCACCCTGGGGGTGATTGAATACTGGCTGAATATAATATATCCCTGCTGAGCCTGATTAGACTTAGAGAGGTCAAAGTGGTAGCTATTATCAATTATATCGCATATTAAATTTAGTGCGATATTGGATGTTATATTAACAATATTAGGCGAGATGTGACGACCTGTTCCATATGGATCATTATTATATGTGAGAACTGCTGGGGGGTGGAATTAATTTTTTCCAGGAATTACATATTCTTTTAAAGTGTTCATCAATAAGATCACTAACTGACTTTTTTAGCTCCTCGGAGTCAAATCCGGGTATTATAAATGTTGGTAGCTGTTCTTCTGTGATTCCATAATATTTCAGAAATACTGCCTTATATAATCGCTTATGACTTACACGTTGGATTGGGTCATCTTCATTAACTATATAAGAGCTCGAAAATCTATCTGCCGGCACGTTTATTATTTTCTCTCTGTTAACAATATCCTTATTTACGTATTCTAAGTCTGCTACAACTTGGTTTAGATGTTGCATTGTTTCAATTATTTGATTTTTTAAATCATCGTTATAAAAAGTATTGATGCTGGAAAGTAATTTTTTAAGATCATTAAACACGTGTTCGTGTTCAGAATTAATCGGTCTTGATAATGAGTTAATTTACTCAACATCAAGTGTCGATATTCTTGCTAAACCCTTCCTACTTTGAATGAAACTTATAAAATAAGTATGGTGCTTATAATGACGATACGTGAGTGTAGTGCTCTCCATAAATGGATATTTTTTTCTATATTCTGGAAGTTGTATAAATTTCTTAACATCTATGTAGAAGTCGGATCGCTGTGGTTCTGGTGAAACTTGATAATCTGGCGCGACTTCAGGCCAATCTGGCGCGACTGATCTAATCGAACTTTGATAAATATCTACAGCATAATCAGGAGAATTTATTTCAATCACTGACGATAATGTTGGTTCGTAAACAGTAATTGCTATTTTAGACTCTTTTCCGGTTAAAGACTTGATTCTGCGCTGGAATTCCTCATTAATCTGTTCTAACTGATAACTGTCAGTTGGAATACTAACAACTTGGCAATCGGGAGTTCCATCAGATTTATTTTTATTTGCGAATACTAATGAATTATTTGGTTGTTGTCCACCAAATGGTTTTGATCTAATATTAGGCAAGCTATTATAAACAAGTAACTGAGCTGATGCTATCTCTTTTACTGGAATTGCAGTTGGAAAGTTAACGCTAAATTCAGGATTGGTTGAACGTATCGATATCATAGTAGGTTTTGAAGGAGTTGTATTAGTGACGATCTGCTGTAACAACTCTCTCGACTCAACATCCAAACGATCTTCAGGCGCTGACATTATTGTTATTATTATTATTGTTTAATTCTCCATTTATTTTGTCACCAGAATCACTAACAATTCTGAATGCTTCATCGTAGGTTTTAATTATCGTTGCAAACTCCTCGTCAGTTATTTTACCATCACTGAGATAAGTGGAAATATATCCAGATAGTTTAGAATATGTTGCTGTAGCTGTGTGTAATTTTATCATATACTCACGCAATTTATCATTCGCACATGTAGTTATTTTTTTAGAAATAATACTAAAAATACCCGCTATAGTGCTAGAAGTTGAAACAATAATTGTCATAATTGATGGAGCTGTCATCATTAATGTTGGTAATATTAATCCGGATCCAGCAACAATAGCAGAAACTGAATACACAACTATATCAATGTCGACCATACGTCTACGATATTTTTTTACTTTTACTGTGTAATGGTCAATGGTATTTTTTAGTTTGGTCAGGCATTCACATGCTTGATTATATCTGTGACGTTGAACGTCGATAGATGACGTAGTTATCTGATCCATTATACTATGACGTTAAGTAATTAATTGAGTTACAAATTCCAAACACCACCAGTAAGCTTGAGGTAAATTTTTACTTGATGATTCCAGCGTAAACGTTCCTTCAGAATCATTATCTAATAACACAGATATAGCTTTAGAAAAATCAGCAGATGATGGAGATGTAGTGGATATTTTAAAATCTGCAACGCTAAGTACGGACATCCTATATATACCAGTAATCTCCGTAGTATGTTTGATGGTTTTATTTTCTGGTGTCCACGATCCAAACCCAGATGCAACTGTATACACAATATTTCTTATCTGATTGTGAGGAATTTTAATCAGGTTTGTTTTTTGAATAATATCCGGAATTAATCCAATAATACCATTGAGTTTTGTGTTAATATCAGTAAGTTTATATTAACATTTGGTGGCTTTCCAAAAATATCGTCATTAATTTTGTTTATGTTTTTGCGAAAACTCAAAAACTTATTCACGTGACCGGTAAATTCAGTTTCGATTTTGTCTATTACATTCATGACTGGAGTCTGTTTATCATCGACGTATTTTTTGTAACAGCATCAAAATCATATTCTGGTGTTCTTAAATTATTAATACTATTATGGTTCATATTGAGAAATGCACGCATTATACCGCCATTGTTTAATACGTACTTTGATTCTTGATCGTCAATATATTTTTTGTTGTAGCATCACTATCTGAAGTTGGATATCCAAGATCTGTGATTTCATTTTTGTTCATAATAACGTTTCCACTAAATACACCGCCAGCTTTCCTGATATAATCGTTAACTGAGTTACCGGAATCCTGTATTTTACCCTGATTAGTAAAAGTAACGATATTATCAGCAACTGCAGTAGGAATTCGTGTAAGTACGTCTGGTAGTCGTATATTGCTTGTCTTTAATCGTCCTTGTTTGTCCTAAAAAACAACTACTTCATTTAGATCCACATTTGTAATATTTAATAAATCGTCGATCTCATTTCTAAGTTGATCAAGGGTTGCATATTTAGATAAATCACATGGCTACTGAGCTTTACCACGAGCAGATATTCCATAAATATCTACCTTTATATTTACTGATGTCTGTTTAAATGTGACAATGTGGTATATTCTTGCACGACTTTATGAGGTGGTTTTCCTTGCGGTGCCATGGATACAGCATCAAGTACATTAAGTATTTCTCGACCACATATTGGTGGATCAGTTAATGTTTGTTTTGGTAGCGTTGAATATCAGATTGGGGCAGTATTATTACTGACATAATGAAGAAATTCTTTTGGTGGCGCTAATCCATACGAATCAAAATAAATCATTCCACGTGGATCAATTGCATACGCTACCCAATGGGTACCTCGTCCAGAGTTTTTATCGAGATTTATAATACCTGTTTCAGTAGTGTTCGGTTGTTTTGGTAATTTATCGCGCATAAAAATACCTCTAAAGTTTTTTATTTTTAATTTCTTAACAGCATTGATTAAATCCAAATTAGACATAGGCGAGATTAGTAAACTGTCCCTGGAAGTCTTAGACCTTTTCCGTATCACGAAGGCGGGGTCCCTGGTAATCTGAGACCTTTTCCCTTTTTTAGATGCTCGTTTTATTCCCTTTCCGGTCGCTTTCTTTAATGCCATTCCAGCGGCTTTTCCAACAACGCCTAATGCAGTTGCTTTTGCAACAGCTGGGGCTGCGGAGGCTATTAATGCTGGTATAGCTGCGAGAAGGGGAAATATGCCACCCAAAGTATTCTTAATATCAGCCGCAGAAATACTAAGTTTTACGCCTTTTTTTAATTTTTTTGCTTCATTAAGGTTTTTGAATTGACGCTAGGTTAGCGATAATTTATTTGAACTGCTCATCTGATCTCGCTTTAACGATAATTTTATTTCACAGTTATTGTTTGATGCCGATTGTAGTCTTTTGATCTAACCAGGAGTCAGACTCACACTAACGTGGTGATATGACATTATTAATATTATGAATGATCTAATTACATATTCTCTACTGGAGCATCAATTACTCTCATTCGTCCACCAACACCTTCGAGTAATATTGATTTATCGCTAAGTATAACAGCAATTGCTCTGTAATTAGGAATAGCTCCAGCATCTCTATTAACACGAGCTCGAAAATGTATATCAACTACTGATTATCTGGTTAAATCTAAATGTTCTAATGAAAAGTAATAAATCGGATACAGCGTTGTAAAATCCAGCTGCGATATTTGTAAACCAGTATCAAAGTTTTGATCACGTCCCATAAACGACATAAGACGATGATATACACGTGCTACATGATTTCGATCGAAATTTAACAAAATATCTTCGGATGATTCTTAATGTCCGTTTTTTCTTAATGAAACCTCAGAAACACTGAGCTTATCAAATATCATGATGCTACGCGTTTGATCAATTACTCGTGCAGTATTTTGAAGCGCAATAAATATATGTCGCGGTGCAGAAACACCATGTTGAGAAGCTATTTGCCATGCGAATAAAACGTTAATTGTACTTTGAATACTATCTGTGGTTGTTGTTAACCATGATAACGCTGATTTACCGCCTTGACTCATAAAAGATAGTAACTGATCTTCTTTAGATATCGTCGGAGTCATCATTGTCATCCAGAGCGAAAGTTTTGTTAGTATAATTCTATCATCATCACCAGCAGGTTTCCATATTGCATCATCGTCGGTTGCTTTTCGTACCAGCACAATTGTATGTTTGGCTCCAAATATCACTTATCTGACATTTTTACAAAATACAAATATATGTGATAGTGGAATCCCACGTTAAAATCTTCTACTTCCACCCTGCAACATCCATCGACGTGATGTGAATCCCAAGTTGAAATTTGCATTCATCGATAATACTGCAGGGGTAGTGTTGTCCCCGGCGGCATTTCTCACATTACCAATAGTTACGTTTCTATTTTCTGGAAAATCAGTTGTATCTTTTGCAAACATCATTGATGGACCAGCCGATCTTGAATAATCGTCACTGTATCTTGCAAGGCCAAGTATTGTTGTAGCAACGTCGACATCTTTATGAATTGATTCAATATTTTTTCCGTCGATCATATACGTAGCGCTATCAAACAGTGCCATAATACCATTATTAACAAAACCAACATTAATTTCGGCTGCATATTCAGTATTATCATTTTTTAAAATTTCACCTTCGATTTCAATAAATGCTTCTGAGGGCAAGAAATATCTACTTGTATCCTGAACCTGTAGTTCGATTCGTCCACGCTGATATGGTGTTCGTGCGTCATAAGAATAATACTGATAATCACGCACAGACTCATCTTTGAGAACTGGTGCGTCCATGTCGAATGCCCGATCACTTATAAGTTTAAACATATTTATTATAATTATTATCTAAAACGAAGATCACTTCGGGAAGTGAGACCACTTCCTGCTATCAGACTAGCGGTTATATTTTTTTCCTTCTCAGACATCGGGACATCATCCAACTCTGCTAGTATTTTTTATTAGCGGCTTGATTTATTATTTTACTTACACTTGCAGGCATTACTTCAGTGCTAGGCAATATCACCGCTTGAGATCGGCAGGTTGTGGTCTGCGTATTAATCGTGATAGTCTAGCCTTGGTTGCTGAGAATGCTTTACTGGCAAGGTTACCAGCAGCGTCTATACCTTTTCACGAACAACAACAATAGCTTTCATACCCAGCTGCTTTGCAATTGGTATTGCTTTTGGGGCTATTCTTTTAAACAGACACTGAAAAACATCACCTAACCCATCTCCGTAGGTTACCCTGTAAATCGGTATTCGAGAATTAATTGCCCTGACCATGGTTGGTCCACGTTGAGTACTATGTATTATCATTTATTAAATAGTCATTCTATTTAATTAGAGTTACTTAGTCACTATAATATTCATCAGCGATTTCATTAATGAGAGACTGATACACATTAATATACATGATGCCGCCTGTAAATAATCTTTTACAAATATCAGCGGCTTCGTTAATGATTTCTGGGGAATTATTACCAGCTCGTTTTCCTCCAATTAGAATTTCTAGTCGTTCAACATCAGCAAGGACGTTTTTAGGACACTGAGTAATAAGACCACTTCCTAAACCACTTCCGAAAGAGGTATCCGACGGCCCTTCCTCACTTTGCATCTGGGCTGTTTGTGATTTTCGAGATTGTGACTGTTGTTATTGTTTTATCAATTGCTGTTGTTGTTGTGGTCTTAACTACGTATATGAGATATAGACACTAATCGCAATATCATAATCAATAAATCTCTGATCGCTGCTTTTAGCTTGTTCAACTCCATAATGGATACGAAATATCCATTTATACCACGATTAAAGACTAATAATGTCATCTGCATAAGTATGTTTTAAAAATTGCTGTCGATTATTATAACTATTAACCGCACTTTTAGCTAATTGACTTACATTTTTAGCCATTTTGATTTCATTAATGGCAGCATCGGTGAATTTGTCAACTATATTAATTCTACCCCGTGCTAGTTCTGATTCTTTAGGTGCTGGTTCTAATTCTTGTTCTGGTTCTTCATGTGGTGGCAACGCAGCTGCTATTTCGGCTGGAAGTTCTTTAAGAATCTTTTTTTGTTTTCTTGGTTCTTTGTGCTATTTTTGAATATCTTTATTGGTCTCTGTGATCGGTTTAAATAATTTGTATGTATCCTCTGCAAATTCAACTTGAGTTTCCTGACGCTGTTGTAATTGTTGTCTGACAGCATCACGGACAGGTACATATTTTTTCATTGTTTCTAGACGCTCGCGAGCAATTTTTGCTGACTGAGATTCTCCAATATTCATTATAAATTATATATATATATATATATATATATATATATATATATATATATATATATATATATATATATATATATATATATATATATATGTCTAATTTTTGACAAAAATAATCAGTAGCGATCCTAGCAATTACCCTTCATTGGAACCCCCTGATAGCCTGTGTGCCTTTCATGGGTCTTACATGGTCGTCTCTCTTATGACTTATTATGCGGCACACCCATGTTCTGTTTCTTTTAGCTAACATCCTTTCTGGATGTTTATTTTGGGGGTTCAACCATGGGGCAGAGAGCTCAAGGCATGCTACTGATTTTTTTAGGGGAGAGGACTGTCTACGCATTGCGGTTTCGATAAATACCCCTGTGAAAACTCCGAGGGTTCAAAAGTGTACCTCACGTGGCTGAGACAGTGAGATATTTATCGAAACCTGAGGCGCACTCCGCCCCAAATATATATATATATATATATATATATATATATATATATATATATATATATATATATATATATATATATATATATATAAAAGGCACCCCGCGACCAAATCCATTTCGGCGAAGCCTGGAATCGAACCACAGATGTCTAGATTTAGAGTCCAACGATCTACCCCTACACCATGCTGCGTTCGATGAAAATAACAGTTTTAATTATTACTATATGCTTTTTTATTATGCAATAGCTTTAATCTCTGGTTTTACAATTATAATTTTATTAAGATAGTTAGCCATTTATGTGTTTGAATCTTACTAAAATCTATAAATATATAAATATATAACGATCTAAAATTACAAGCATAAAAATGGGAAATAACCCACTGGGCACAAATACCGGAAATCGATTAAGGCATTCGTCATTGTTTGAATAACCCAGATGTGTATACAATGAGAGAGTGTAATTCCTTCTTTATTTGCTTCTTATGACTATTAAATTGGAGTTTTGTGCAGTCTGCAGCTAAAATACATCAGCCGGTTATATGAATCGTATTGAAAATAACGTAGGAATAAAATAATCTGCTTTTTTCACAGATCGATAAACACAAGTAAGTCTTGACTCCTTTCGAAGTCAGCTTATTTGTAAAGGTAACTGTTATACTGTAGAAAAACCTTATATTACGATATATGTCTTAAGTTTGCAGTGGAATACAACCACACTACACTATAAAAAAGGATTCAATTATACTAACAATTTCGTATGTATACACGGGTAATCAATAATTGCTCTTACGTCATCCAAGGTCAGTATGTATAAACAACCGTTTACATTTATCGGTTGGGAACTAAAGGTAGGTTTGGTTTCTAAACAGACAGACATATAAACAGACAGACAGATAAACAGACAGAGAGAGATATATTCCATTAAGATAAATATACATTATGTTTTGCGGATGTGACACAAACACACACAAAGTTCAATGACCTTATCACATGAAGGGAAGTAATCTACTCTGTGGATAAGATTATTTTCGACAGGAGTTATGTCGCTTTATTATCTTTAGTTAAGTCAATTTAATATTATTTTTTTATTTTAAACATATATATATATATATATATATATATATATATATATATATATATATATATTTATATATATATATATATATATATATATATATATATATATATATATATATAATGAATAATCAAAACATTAATGATATTATTGCTGATATTAAAAAATTAAAACAAAGGAATTCAGATATCTAATAATCTCGACTCTGAAAAAATTATGTATGACTTTGAATTGTTGCAGCAAAAAAAATTTCAAAATAAATTCACATTGCCATCTGATTATAGGTTTATCAAATGTTCTATTTTAGGATTCTATGTTAGAATCTTTAGCTGTCGTGGATGAAAAACACATAAAGCTATTCATACCTCTTGTGCGCTCAATCGAAAAGATCAAAAATGCACTGTCTCACGAATACGAAATTAAAAACGGACAGACAGTCGAATAATGCAATTGAGAAAGTTTATGCTTTTTGATTCTGCGATCACTGACACTAAAACTGAAGACGGTAATAGTCAGGAATTATAATGATGGCTAAGCAGGACTCTTGGCAAGATTGATAGTCAAACTTTATATAAAAAAATGATATTTTTCTGAATAGTTATTATACATATTCAAATATAATCCTTTGGTTATATGTTTTTGAATATGCAGATTTGCATATATGATCAGCCACACGTTTTACTGAAGGCACGCAAATACCAAAATATCTGGCAGCTGCATACATAGAATTGAAAACTATGTTTTCACCATTACCTATGTTGGTAGAAATGACACTCTTAGGAGTCTTAGGAGAAATACCAGTATTTCTTACCTTACAATTCTGACTTTATGTAATTGATTCTAGGTTCGATAAATGGTTATTTTGGGGATTTCCATCCAGGTGATGTACAACAAGTCCATCTTTAACGATCCCAAAATGACACTCGTATATGAATTTATGACAAAAATAATTTATATTTCCATTCATATTAAATTTAAATAACCAAATTTATTAGGTCTACCGACTGGTTTTTTTAATCTACAGTTTCTAATCACACTATCTTGAGACGCCTCGTAATTGTTATATATTGGATCTCTCACAAATTCTTTTTGCTCCATTTATATAATATTTATTTGTCTAAATCATTTTTTTTTAAATCTAGTCAGATAATCCCTTCCTGTTTTTATAGGGGGTTTACCTGTCGATGTATCTTTTTTTGTCATAATATCTCTTACTCTCCCCGTATTTCTTTCCATCGCAATTTGCGCATAATTGTGTGCTGCCTCTAACTCCTATTTTACACTGAATACATGGTTTTGGTCCGGTACTTCCATATCTAATACTCTGCATATGGTAACTACAGTATTTGATTTTGTTTGTGCATGGTTTATAACAATAAGAAATATGTCCAATTGTCAACCAAATACACTTATTTTCTGTTTGAATCATTATATATATATATATATATATATATATATATATATATATATATATATATATATATATATATATATATATATATATATATATATATATATATATATATATACTAAATTTCAATTTAAATATTTGTCTTAATTATAATAATGGAGGAATTATCAGCAAGTGAACCATCTGCTACTAGATTTGACCTTGACAGTTTAATGAAACATACATTTAGTGTTTCTATGCAAGATCTAACGTTAACGAATGAAGATATAACCAAACGTATCCGTGAGGCAAAAAGGGAATTTCGAGAAGATGGTGCTGTTCACGTGTGGTCAACTTTTAGAGTGGGAAAAGTTATTAATGTGATGAAAGACAAACGAGCAGAAGTAATTATTAACCACCTTGATAATCAAAAATATTTTATTTTAATAAAATTAATTGTGGAGACAGAAGATGATATATGGATGATTCGTGACAAGAGAGAACCCATTCATATACAGTCTGGAAATAATAAAACGATATTATTAAGTAACAAATCCAAACCTGGAATACTGACTGGTATTGAAAGACCGTATTTTGAGCGAGGTTATCCAGTTACTGCTGTAGTGTACGGATTGTTTTTACTGAATGATAAACCTAATATTGAGGATCTCAAACCGATGAGACTGTCAGAATTAAAAATAAATTGCGTGGCTGAACGCATTACTGAACATTTTACAAATGCGATGCGTGGTAATAGCTTTACAGATTTATGACGCAAAAAATATGTGAATGGGGAGAGACCGTTAAAAATTCAGGTACATCTACTAAGGATGTTGCTAAGCTAGAAAAGTTATTAAGATTTCCAATAACAGTAAAAACACTAACAGGAGAGATATTATACAAACCAAAATATATAAGAAAAGGAAGCCCTATAAAAATCATTGATCATAATGCACATGCATGGACTGATGCAGTAACGGTATTTCCACGAGACAGAATGATTAAATTTTATAGTGGTCATATATTTGATTTTATTAAAATATCAGTAAATATGACCCTGTATCTGTTTGGTTATTTCAGAGTTCGGAACACGATTGTCATGATCAATTTGTACGACCTAATGGTGATATTTATCGTACAGAATCTCTCTATGAGGAAATGAGAAATCTTGCACTAAAATATACTTCTGACGATGTCAGAATTAGACAACTACTAAATAATTGTTTTATCGTACCAGCGGTCGCGGCCCATTTCGCTCAGGAAAACAATTCATGGAAACCGAAAAGATCAGAATTTATTGAAGATACACAAAAAAGTTGCAAAGAATATGGACACGGTGCATTATGGAATACTAATACGATTATAATGATGTTATCTTCGTCGATATGGCTGCATGTTATCCTGGGAGTTTTCTTGGATATGGTGAGTGTTCTAAATATTTTAACAGATTCGGACACCCCACACATGACATGACCAGAGTTTCAATAAATGGACCCTTACCAGATTTTGACCTAACAGGATTTGCATATGTAGAATCATTCGAGTTCGCAAATGATCTCCATCCTATTACTTATGCTTGGTTTGGTAAACACCTTTCAGAAAAATGTTGGGCTCCAATAGTATTATTAAGATATATGCTTGATGTTGAAATATTAATATCGTTAAAGGTAAATGAAGCAATTATATCCTATAGTCCACAAAAACAAATTTGGTTACCACAACCTGATAGATTTAGTATAGATGCCAGAAAGGATCTTCTTAATCTTACCGAAGATGATATTTTTAAAATTACTAATAATATACGTAAATGTAGAGATGAACATGATGAGAAGCATGCAAAAGATCTTTGTAGAAAGATAATTGGTACATTTACACAAGGTAGTTCATACGGTCATAAACGACACTGTACAAGATTGATTATGTACGATACTTAGTTAGATTTTATAATCAATGATACAAAGGAGAAAAACACATTTATAAGCCGAAGTAATGCTTATTTATCGGAGGGACCAAACTAGGTACCATTGTTAGCTATATTGAGGGCGATTCACCGCAGTTTACTCATTTAAGATCTTCAATGCTAGCCTATGTTTCTATAAATCTACTGTCAATGATAAATAGATTTCCTCGTCACGCTGTTAGAGTCGCTACGGATTCATTTTATATAAACAAAAAATATAAAAATTTATTAAATCCGCTACTCGGTAATGGTGAGTGGGGAACATGGAGGATAAAGCAAGAAAATATACTTAGTTATTCTGTATTTGCTGACGTTGAAATTAAGGAAATATATTACAGAAATAATAATCAAATATTAGAATCATTTGCACCATCTGTGTACGGTCATGTGGCAAGACATAAGACTGTTTATCTTAATGGGTGTGGAGAGTCATGTAAAACAACTCGTGTGATTAAATTATTTATGAACAACAATTCAGATATGATCGTTTTGACACCTACACATAAACTCGCCAGAGAGATAAAAGAACGGGGGGTATTATCATGCACTTATCATAGTTTTTTTAGATAGTGTGGAGATACATGGTCTTCTGAGCGAATGGGTGAGAAATATATACCTAAATATATTATATGGGACGAGATATGTACGGTGTCGTTAGAAACACTAAAAATATTCCTTGAATGGTTATTAACAAAAAACACTGCTGTGATTATGTGTAGTGATCATGGCCAACCACAGCCCTTTGTTGGACAGTCTCCACATGAATGGCTAAAGAATAATGTGGATTATTATGAAGAAATACATGACGACTATAGAGCTATTGATGAACCGCTGAAAGAGTTTAAAATATTAATCAGACTACAGCCAGATAAAATACAATGTGAAATAATGCGTGAAGTAATTCCAGAGACAACTTTGAATGATTTTTAGGCTTTATGGAAACCCACTTATTTGATAGTCGAAAGTAGAAAGATAGTTCATGATGAATTACAGAAGAAATGATTTACGTTACATAAAGAAAAGTTTTACATTTACCTATGCCATTATGTTATCGCCCAGCAGATACTCAACCACAGAATATTGATGTTGAAATTCCTGGTGGAGACACTGAAAGTATCCGAGTACAAAATCTGGTATTGAATTATATTATTTTGATAGATATTAATTCTGTTGAGAGCACATTGAGTATGGATAAATCACCGCGGCCGTTAGGATACGCAAATAACGATTCATTCGTCACAGGGATTAACTATCTCTAATACAAATATCTGGATTGTAGATGACCGGATCGAGTGGTCAAATTTAGTATGTCTTGCAGTATCTCGCGTCAGACGAATAACTCAACCACATAGGGTTAATATAGATTATGTAATAACTGAAGAAACTACTAATGATGATGTTGTAATAAAGAAAAAAATTAGCGTCTTATAAACAATGTGACAAAAACAAATAAACGTGACTTTGATATTGATACTGAATTTATTATAAACTAAAACAACTACAGAATAATCACTGTGCAAGTTGTAACACAATAATGTTATGGCAATATTCAAATAATAATCCAAGACAATTTACCGTAGATAGAATTAATAGTGATCTAGGTCATTCACGTGAAAATGTGATGCTGACTTGTCTTGAATGCAATCAACGTAGGGGTTCTAGTTTACATAAGAGATAGTGGCGGTAATTGTGTATCTGCAGGAATTACTTGCAGTTGTTCACGCACAAATCCACGTTGAGGGACAGTAGAATCTAGTCTGTATACAGCAGGTCTTCCAGTGGATCTAACCACACTAGAAATTGTATGTGTGGTCACACTCCAAATAGGGTCAGTAGCTCGTCTTTTACCACCCTCCAACTCCCCTGGTTCGTATAAATATCTCACAATCACATTACCTAATACTGGTTGTTGACCTCGTTGTCCGTATTCATCGCTACTTGGTATATATATATATATATATATATATATATATATATATATATATATATATATATATATATATATATATATATATATATATATATATATATATATATATATATATATATATATAATTGATAATTAATTACCAGCCCCTAACATTATATTACTTTTCATAGCGGATTTTATTAGGAAACTAGCGAGTTTCTCTCTAACAGATGTATTGGGTATAGAATTTAATGTATTAATCAATTTTACGTCTGCAAGATGCCGCTGCTGCAAATCTTTACTTTTATAAGCAACATCGTGAATATGACATGCTTGATCAATTTTATTTACTGGATACTCTCCTGGTCTTGGTTGATCTTGATCATCAAGTCGGATACAAAGTCGAGTTCCAGGACCACAATAATTATATCCAGGGAGGTGTTTCTCACCAACATATTTAGCCCATGGTAACCCGGGTAATTTTATTAATGATGCGGCTATATATCCACCTATCTTTGTCCCTGAATCAGACATGGAGATAAATTTATATTTTTTGTACCACATTTTACACATTTACCTGTTAATGCACGTCGTTTATTTTTTGTTGTTATTGTTGTCAATCCAGTGGTGGGTGTAGATGATCTACATCGAAAACAATATAGACTCATGTTATTAATAATATGGATACAATAATTGATTTTTCGGCGAAACGAAAACAAGAACTAGTAAAGCACCATCCGGCATTACCAAATTCGATAAGAATGATTATAATAGGTCCATCTGAATCGGGTAAAACACAATTATTATTAAATTTAATAATGAGATGGATGAGATTGAACAAACTATATTTAATAGCACCTTCTGTGGATGATCAGCATTGTTACGAAGTACTTAAGGATTTTAACGAGAAAGCAAAATCAGTTAATAAAGACGGTGAAGATATTATTGATTTTATCACAGATATAGATGAAGCCCCATCTGTAGATGACTTGGATGGATTCATTAATAATCACATAGTATATGATGATGTGATGTTGGACAAACAATCAATCCAGCTAGAATATTTTATCGAGGTCGTCACAAAAACACAGACGTGATTTGCTACACAACGATATACACAGATACCTAAAGTGATTAGAGATAACTGCAATATTTTGGTTGTGTTTAATGGTGTAGATAATTATACTCTACAGAATATTTATTTATACTTGGTGTTCAGGGGATATGGATATGATTAAATTTAAAAAAAAAAATTTCTAAAGCACAATCTGTTCCATTTGGATTTATAACAATAAATCTACATGACCCAAGATCCAGATATCGTACAGGTCTAGATAAAATCTTTGGTTAGTTCCCCTTGACTATCAATATTATTTATGTTAATGAACTGTAAACCTAACATATTTTAAGCTTAATAAAGTGTATCTGTCTGTCTGTCTGTCTGTTTAAAACCCCGAATCTATTGTTAAAAGTCCCGATATTAATGTGAAAAACACGATGAGCAGTAGGGAGGGAGAACCTCTACAAAATTTTGCTCGAGTCTTTAACGAAAAAAATAGTTCGATAAAGTCAGGAAAAAAGTCAATAATAGTATAACAAAACTGAGCTAACCTCATGCGGTTTATTAACCATACGGTAATATAAAAGTTAGAGATTTTGGTTTAGGGTTATTGACCATTTTCAGCCTCTGCAGGAAACCTTATTTTAGGTTAACGACACGAGCAAAATTTTGTAGGGTTCACTCGCTCTGCTGTTATATCTGTTTACAGTTCCAATTAGGTATATATAGGAGAATAATTGCTCTCTCTCTCTCTCTCTCTCTCTCTCTCTCTCTCTCTCTCTCTCTCTCTCTCTCTCTCTCTCTCTCTCTCTCTCTCTCTCTCTCTCTCTCTCTCTCAAATGGGACTAACTAAATCCGTAATGAAATTGTCTTCTATTATTGATTATATTAACTTTACTTTTTGTAATTGTTTAATACCTTAATTCAGGATATATACTTGGTGTTAATGTTTGTGCAAACAAGATATGATAATGTTTCTTTCTAACGTAAATCAAAACTGTCTCGTGACTACATTTTAACGATTAATGATATAGTCAATTCCATAGCCCTTTACGAAGTCTGACCTTGTAGAATTGATACTTAACTTACGCATCACAAATAAACAACTTAGTGCTTTACTATGATCACCTATCATGTATAAACAGTGACAAATGCTTTCAATATTTAATGCTTCTATTGAGTAATCGTAGTCATGAATTTCATTTTGTAACAAACTGAGAACTGATTTTATTAATGATGTGTTTTGACACATACTAATGAAATATTAATATTATATATTTATTTATACTGTATAATGTGTACTTTTAAAGCGCAGAATTCTCAACGGCAGACGAAGTTGTTGATTCTATTTAACTGTTTAGATAAAGCTAACCAAGGGTCTGGGATATTTGCGTTTTACGTCATATGTAAGTTTCATATCGCGTTAAGGCAACTAAAGTTCTTTGATAATGAACACACCATGGAATTCTACTCAGTCAGATAATATTGTGGCACTCAGAGTCGCCACTTATGGGTTTGATTCATACACAGAAAACTCGGGTCAAACACAGATATTTTAAATATAAAAGGATTTTGTACCTTCTATTAGGCTCACACATGACATCGAGAAAATGTAACACCGTATAGAAAGCAACTATCAAAGTCATTATAACTATGTAACACAGTAGGCAATGTTAAGTTCAGAAAAGCAAAAGTGTGTTACTGCTTATGGGATAACCGTGCTGTAATGTCTGTACAACAAATGCGATCATGAAACAATATACACGCCAAAAGACAAAACTAACATATGTTTTGGGGTTGACAAATGAATTAAAATTTATTTCTTCATTTTGGTGCTAATCCTTGCATTGGTTATTTTCTCTCTGAAATGCCTATTTTTATTTATATTTAATGGCATTATATCAGGCTAAGAATACCTTCGGAGCTCTAGATTTGGCATCCAACAGTCATTTCCTGTGACACTGACGTCATCACTATGTCATGATGAGTGACCTTAATCATTTATAGCCACGTGATATTCAACAGAACATGCTTCATACGAGGAGACCAAAAGAAATGACCCACGACGAACAGCACAAGAGAATCCACTTGCAACAAAAAATTGTGTTATGATATTTTACAAGATTACTGTGTTTCCTTGGCGAGAACAGAAGCACATGGATAAAGAGAGACAAAATCCACTTATATTTCAAATTATAATACCACTGTCCCAACGATGTAACATTGGTTTGAAAATGTCAAGTGGAGAACGTTATATTTATACTATTTTTATGCGAGCTAGTCCTGGTTCAAGCACCGACATAGATTATTGTCTTTTCCAATTAAATTACAATAAAACGGTACATTTGTAATAAAGTTAGCATATTCAAACATTATTCATCATGTACTATTATTGTCTCTCACTCTATAGACTGGTCATCATGTTTGTGTTTTTTAATACATATCTGAATAATAATCGAGTATAATCTAGCTTATATATGCTGCTCTTAGAAATGAAACAAAATATTAAAGAAGAAATGAATAATAATGTGGCTAATGGGGTGCCAGGTCAAGTATAAAACAAACGTTCTATGCAGAAGAAAGAAAAAAATTAAATCAGTTGATAGTATTACTGTACTATCATATATAATCAATGAATGACACATGCAAATATCATTAAGTAATTAATAAATTTTGTACAGATAACTTTTAACTTTCATCAGTTCTAATTTGAGACAAAAATGACCGTTGCATGGTAGACCATGCGGTAACGAATAAAGCTCCAACAAATTGTACGATAATTTAAGAAATTTAAAATTCGTGATATTCTTAGAAATTTAAACCTTCTATCCTAGAAATATGGCACGTGTTAATGGTACAATGATACGCTACATGAAATTCTTGTGAAATAACATGTTGACTGACGAAGGTGCATCTCTGATAGGTAGGTGCATGCTTATGTTTTTGTTTAAAGAGTTTGATTCAATTATGGATTGCATTGGGAAGTTTGATTCCATTAGGGATTGCATTGGGGAGCTTGATTCAATTAGGGATTGCATAGGGTAGTTTGATTCAATTAGGGATTGCATTGGGGTGTTTGATTCAAGTAGGGATGGCATTGGGGAGATTGATTCAATTAGGGATGACATTGGGGTGTCTGATTCAATTAGGGATGTCATTTGGGTGTTTGATTCAATTAGGAATGGCATTGGGGAGTTTGATTCAATTAGGGATGACATTGAAGAGTTTGACAAAGTTTGAAGAACGCAGATCTGACATAACACATTTCTGGTTGTTGCCGGTTTTATTTATACTCTTGAAAGAATTAGGATTTTTGTAGCCAGTGTGTCTAATGTATTGCCTGTGTGTCTGAAATATAGTTTTCTGTTATAGTTCGTACCACACAGCATCGCAAATGTTATACTTTTTATAGCTCACTAAAGTATCAGGTCAGAATGATTAAATCTAGCTAAACGTACCTAATTCGTGTCACACGTAGTATTTAAAACTAATTAGATACTTTTAGCTACCTGGCAATTTATGAAGAACATATAGGGTAAAATTTGCTATACTATGTGCAGTTTCTAGCATAATACCAAATTGCTCAACTTCGTCTGCGTTGTGTGTCTGTCTCTTTCAATATGTGTTATATGGCGTGTTATCATATTATAGAGGCCTTAATTTGCTTTATGAGTGAATTTCGTCTTGTTTCGCATCTTGTTCTTATTGTTTCATTTTATAGCTTCTCCAATCACAGCAGAAGCCAACGTGAATTTGTTTTCCTTTAAAAGTAGTTTCTAGCGTGTGTACACGATGACTTTGACGACATCCTTTGAAATCATTAGGCTATTAGTCAAAGCCATTGACTTGTAAACACGACACTGTGGTTTCAAAGTATTACCGTGTACACATAGTATCTTTTGAGGTATCATTAATATATTACAACGCTGTAATATCTGTAGCGAAATGCCTCCACGGGAACGCTTAATTTATGTTATATTTTCCTTGTGCAAAGGAGGAAAAAATCCTTATTCCTTTAACTTGCCGATTTAATACACTGGTTTAAGACGTTATATTAAAGAGTGCGGCAGACGTTTCAATATACAAATAGGGACGCAAAAGGTATATAACAGCCGCGATACGTGATCTTGATATGTATCCATCATGTTGAATCAGATTTCATATTTGTATTATAGAACGAAGGTAGGATCCACCACATTTCCTCGTGTACTAATAATGCACGTAGTATGTGTACTTCTGTTAAGATAATGCATTATTCCACACTCCTAATGCAGCGTTAGACATTATTGTACTACTATAATAACACTTCTCGGGTACTCAAATGTTCAATTAATAATAGTTTTGCATTAACTGAAGTATTGTTCCACTTATTAATTATTCTAGTAAAACGTTTGTTATTGACTTTATTTGAAGAAAAAAAAACCGCAAATGCATATTCATTCAAATTTGCATTTTGTATGAACAATAATTTGTGCATATATAATTTTCATCTCTTTATTGGAGTAAATGGCATAGTGGTTATTACATCAATAGTATTGTCATAAATGGCATAGTCAGTGGTTAGTACCTCAATAGTATTGTCATAAATGGCATAGTCAGTGTTTAGTACCTGACTAGTATTGTCATAAATGGCATAGTCAGTGGTTAGTACCTCAATAGTATTGTCATAAATGGCATAGTCAGTGGTTAGTACCTCAATAGTATTGTCATAAATGGCATAGTCAGTGTTTAGTACCTGAATAGTATTGTCATAAATGGCATAGTCAGTGGTTAGTACCTCAATAGTATTGTCATAAATGGCATAGTCAGTGGTTAGTACCTCAATAGTATTGTCATAAATGGCATAGTCAGTGGTTAGTACCTCAATAGTATTGTCAGCACATTTTTTGAACTAAGTTCTTAAGCACCGTATCTTTCAAAGTAACAAATATATTTTCAATGTATCATATTAAACTATACAATATAAATGAAAATAGTATTTTGTCCACTGTATTAATATGGCATTTCACATGTTAATCATAGGCTCAAAGCTTTTATGGTGACGACCTGCTGAAACATAGCAGCAGAGAAGCTGAACCCTACAACTTTCTAGAGACCTTATATTTGAAATCTAAGGGTTCCTACAAAGGCTGAGAGAAAACGTTTTTGCCTTCATAACGAAAACTTCTTTAATTGACCAGATTTTTTGCTCGATTTATTTACGATGTGGTCACTACACGTGTGTCGTTCAGCCTCTCTGCTGCTGTGAATTAGACAGCTATTATAAATATTATCAATAATTAGTATTGGAGAACCACACTCAGCTAAATTAGCTCGAGAGCGATTAGAGGCAATTAAAAAATATCTACCTGTTCGTGATTCTGTTAAGCAACAACTTCAATCGCGTCAAGAATCTCAAGTTGCATTTGAGGAGGCTATAAAACAGTTATTTAAACTGAATGTCAAACCAACGAAGAAAATTGTTACAGCAACCGAAACAATACAACAAGCTCTTGCAAAATTACCTGCCGATATTACTCGTATTCAACCAGCTCAACTACTACCACAACCACCACCCGTTCAACCTCCTCGACCATCAAGAACCAGAACTAAGATAATATATAAATTTACGCCTGAAGGTATTGCTGCTATCAATGATCCAAATCAATTATTTAATATTGCCGGTGTTTAGATATTATGAAAGAGAAAAATATGCAAAACTAGAATATGTTAAATATCTTAACTCCAATTGGATCAAGGATGTATATTACATCCCTAATAAAACTCCAGAAACCAGATCTAATGAAGAATATAGAGATTATAACAGAATTGGTGAAGATGTAAATAAATATATAAAAAAAGATTGAACCAAATGCACAATTATCACAATTTGAACCATCATCACCAAGGAAACCACTACCACGACTACAACCACTACTACAACAACAAGAACAACGACAACAAGATATACAACGACGACAAGAACAGCGACAAAAAGAACCAAAATTATTTGAGCAATCACTTCGTGATTATCCAGGATCACCAAAACCACCATCAAAACCAAGTAAAAAAGCACCACTGAAACCAATTGAAGAGGAAGAAGAAGTATTTCAAGACCCTCCTGGTGCAATTGGAAGTCGTCTAGGAAGTGGTCTTATTACTTGTCCCTATGATGACTTTGCTGATGTAGATCGAGTAGAAATTCTCATTTGAGGAAAACGAGCTGGTAATAATTCATCAGAAATCATTAATGAAGCAGGTGATATTTGCAAACGATTATTTAGTTGCGGTATTATGGACATTGATGTATATCGATCCCTCATTAATGAAATCGCCGATGACTACAATAGTGACTAAGTCACAGTGATTAGATACAACTAGCGATAAAGTTAATAATAATAACAACGATCGTATATGTTACTCAACGTGGACCTACCATGGTCAGGGTAATAACCTCTCGATTACCGGTGTACAAAGCAACCTACGGAGATAGACTAGGCGATGTTATTCAGTGTCTTTTTAGAAGAATAGCCCCAAAAGCAAAACCGATTGCAAAGCAGCTAGGAATGAAAATTCTTGATGTTGTTCTTGTATAAGGTATAGACGCTGCTGGTAACATGCTAGCAAAGCATTCTCAGCAATCAAAGATAGACTAACGCGATTAATACGCAGACCACAACACGTCCGACCTCAACCTGTGAAATTGCCTAGCACTGAAGTGATGCCCGCAAGTGTAAGTAAAATAATAAATCAAGCCGCTAATCAAAAACTAGAGGAGTTAGTTGATGTCCCAATGTCAGAAAAAGAAAAAAAAATAACCGCTAGTCTGACAGCATGAAGTGGTTTTCGTGTTAGACGAAGATAATAATAAAAATGTTCAAGAGCATATCTGACCCCGCGTTTGACATGGACGCACCAGTTCTCAAAGATGAGTCAATGCGTGATTGTCAATATTATTCTTATGATGCACGAATACCAGATCAACGTGGACGAATCGAATTACATGTTCAGAATACAAGTAGATATTTCTTACCCGCTGAAGCATTTATTGAAGTCGAAGGTGAAATTATAAAAAACGTTTATCCTGCAGCACCAGCAGCATATGCAGCTGATGTTAGTGTTGGTTTTGTTAATAATGGTATTATGGCGTTGTTTAATAGCTCTACGTACATGATCGACGGAAAAAATATTGAATCATTTCAGAAAGATGTCGACGTTACAATAATACTTGGTCTTGCAAGACACAGTGATGATTACTCAAGATCAGTTGGTCCATCAATTATCTTTGTAAAAGATACTTCTAATTCTCAAGAGTACCAACAATATGAAATAGCACAACCAAGAAAATTTGCTAGAAACGCTGCAGCAGATGTAGAGAGAATGATAATTAATGTAGATCCAATTTTCAACTTAGGATGTAGATTAAATCACGTCAAGCGATGTTAAAGGGTAATATAAGAGTATTTTCATGTGCAATTCAACTCTAACATATATTTGAATTTTGTAGAGGTGTTAGAGAGGTTATTTTTGGAGCTAAACATACAGTTGTACTCATACAAAAAATCACAGACGATGATGCAATATGGAGACCCGCTGGTGATCCTGGTATAGTAGTACTAACAAAATTTTTCCTATGGATGCCGATGATGACCCACTCGATATCTGAAGAATAACGGTTACTTTCTTTTTAAGGATGAAGGTGCCAAATCAGCGTTCTCATGGTTAACAATGACCACAGATGCTTTTGAAAGTGCAATTAACGGTTTATTCACATGGCAAATAGCTTCTCAGCAAGGTGTTTCTGCACCGCGAAAAATATTTATCTCATTTAAAGATATTGCACGAACAAACTCGCAGTTACAAAGTATTATGGTATTTGATAATCAGGGTGTTTCCGAGCTTTCATGCTTTTGAAAGTGCAATTAACGGTTTATTCACATGGCAAATAGCTTCTCAGCAAGGTGTTTCTGCACCGCGAAACATATTTATCTCATTTCAAGATACTGCACGAACAAACTCGCAGTTACAAAGTATTATGGTATTTGATAATCTGGGTATTTATGTGGTTTCATTAAGAATAAATGGACATCAAGAACCATCCTGGGATATTTTGTTAAATTTCGGTCAAAATCATGTAGCACGTGCGTATCAGCGTCTTATGTCGTTCATGGGACGTGATCAAAACGTTGATACTGTTTTACAAATATCGCAGCTGGATTTTACAACGCTGTATCCGATTTATTTTCGCTCGAACATTTACATTTAACCAGACAGTCTGTTGTAGATATACATTTTCGAGCTCGTTTTAATATAAATGTTGGAGTCATTGTAAATTACAGAGCAATTGCTGTAATACTCAGCGATAAATCGAAGGTGCTGGTGGACGAACGAGAGTCGTTGATGCCCCAGTAGAGAATATGTAATTAGATCGCTCATAATATTAATAATGTCATATCGTCATGTTAGTGTGGGTCTAACTCCTGGTCAGATTAAAACACTACAATCATCATAAAAGAAATAATTGTGCGGCAAAAATATCATTAAAAAGAGAACACCTCGCAGGTGGTCCAAATACGCCATCGTTGATCGATCGTCAGTATAATCACTTTAATGAAGCCAAGCGATCAAAGACTGGGTACGACTTAATCTTAGTGCAGCGGTTATTAAAGACATCGCTAAATCGGGTGGTATATTTCCACTTCTCGCAGCTACACCAGCATTAATAGCCACTGCAGCCCCATCTGTTGCAAAGGCAGCTGCGTTAGGCGCTGTTGGAACCGCTGCTGGAATGGCGTTAAAGAAAGCAACCGGACAGGGCTATCAAAACAAAATGGGGGAATGGTCTTAGACTTCCAAGAACACCACCCTAGTGGTACTGAAAAGGTCTACGACTTCCGGGAACCTCACCTTCGTGGTACGGAAAGGGTCGAAAATTAGGAACAGTTCGAGAATAGTTCCACTATCGAATTTTGATTTACATGATGCAGCTAAGCGACTAAATATATAAAGATTCAGAGGAGTTTTTATGCGCGATCAATTACCAAAACAACCCAACAACGCTGAAACCGGTATTATTCATCTTGATAAAAAGTCTGGACCTGGCACGCATTGGTTAGCATATGCAATTGATCCACGTGGAATTGTTTTTACGATTCGTATGATTGGGCACCCCCAAAGGAGTTTCTTCATTATGTCAGCAATAAAATTGCTCCGATCTGGTATTCAACGCTACCAACACAAACAATAACGGATCCCCAATATGTGGTCGAGAAGTACTTAATATACTTGATGCTATATCAAAATCAACAAAACCACCTCATAAAGTTGTACATGAGTATACCACGATGTCGCATTTGAACAGACACTAGTAAGCCTAATGGTTGATATTTATGGAAGATCTCGGACAAACAAATATAGCGCCGTCGACTTATTTAAATACGCAACTCTTGATCAACTTAGAAATGAACTCGATGATTTATTAAATATCACGTGTGTGGATCAAATTGAAGTTGTCGTTTTTCAAGATAAACAAGGACGAATAAAAACGAGCAACATACAACTACCAGATGTACTTCTAGGAGTACCTACCGCGGTTGCTAATAATATCGTTACTTTTGCTGATCAAGGTAAAATACAGGATTCATTAAATCGGTTAACGACTATATTAAAAAAAACCAGCGACGTATTATCTGGTGATATCATAATGTTAGGGGAAAAAAATTACCTATCTCTGAAACCCAAGCGTAGATAACGACACAACAACAAAATAAAATACGTCAACGATAGCAATAACGATCAAGTGACATCAATAACAACGATCAACAATGAAATGACCACAATAAGAACTGATTTTACCAATCTCATCCAAACGTTTCTAAGTTTTCGTAGAAATTTGAACAGATTCATTAATGAATCTTTTGGAAATCCACCAACCATTGACATAAAACTCGTTGACATTAACAGGAAACTAAACGATATTATTAGTGGAATTCCTGATAGCACTGAAAAAAAACGAATCTTATTAAAATTCATCACAAACATATCATTAACACTGTGTACGTTGTCGGATCAGGCTCAGCTACATGGACACTATGAAATAAAACCATCAAACACACCGCGGAGGTCGCTGGTATATATAGGTTGTCTGTGTTTAGCGTTGTAGAATTTAACATACTTACCACATCTCCATTAGCTAATAAATTGTCTAAAACTGTATCAGTAATGTTAGAAATAGATTCGGAAGAAACGTTCATGTTGGAATCATCGGATAGAAGTTTGGCATCTGCTAATTACTGGTGGTGTCTAGAATTTGTAACTAAAGCTCCCATTTTAATTAATTAAATGACAACGTCATTAGGTATAATGAATCAAATGACAGGATCACTCATTGACGTTCAACGTCACAGATATAATCAGGCGTGTAAGTGTCAGACTGAACTAAAAATATCATTGACGAATACACATTGAAAGTAAAACAAATATTGCAGACGCGTGGTTGTTATTGATATAGTCGTTTACTCGGTTTCTGCTTCGGAATGGTTGCTGAAACTGGATTATTATTATCAACGCTAACAATGACAGCTCCTGCTATTTTAACGATTGTCGTTTCTACGACAAAAACATGTATTCTCAGTATTATCGCTAAGAAAATATCTATATGCGCGAGCGATAAATTACGCGAGTACATGATGAAATTACACACAGCAACAGCCGTCATTACTAAATTATGCTCGCATCTTTCCTTGTACCTCCGTGATGGTACAGTATCTGATGGGAAGTTCGTAGCGATAATGAAAAGCTACGATGAAGCACTCATAATGAAACACAACGCATTATCTAGTGACAATAGCAGAAAGATGGAGAATTAAATAATGACGATAACAATAATGTCAGTGTCCTTAACATCGTCAAGGGAATTATTGCAAAAGATCGTCACTAATACGTCACCATCAAAAACTACTACGATATCAGTACGTTCTACCAATCCTGAATTTAGCGTTAACTTTCCAACTGCAATTCCAGCAAGTGAAATTGCATTGGCCCAACTTCGCGTTTATAATAGCTGGCCAAATATCAGGTCGAAACCATTCGGTGGATTACCAGCAAATAATTCACTGGTAGTTGCTAATAAGAATAAACCGGATGGAACACGTGATTGGCAAGTTGTCGGAATTTCAACTGGTAGGTATGAAATAGAATAGATTAATGACGATTTTCAACGCAGAATAAAATCAATCACAGGGAAAGATTCTAAAAGAGCGATCACTGTTTACGAACCAACACTATCAGCGGTACTTGAAATAAATTCCCCTGATTACCTCGTAGATATTTATCAGAGTTCGATCAGATCAAAGTTAGGATGCATAAAGTTAAACCTGTTTATATTGGAGTTTTAGAACCAACAAAAAATGAGTTCAAAACGAATGAAGAAATATTCATTAAAGATCCAGAATATCGAGGAAAACGACCATGGAACTTAATAAAATTTGGATTTCCAAACGACGATAACCTTAACGATTTTGACGGTAAAACGATCATCAAGATATTTAGATCAGCATTTCATGTCATCCCAGGGAAGGTATTAGAGATAGTGTTGATGAAATACATTTAAAAGAACTTTTAGATGATCTTAAACTTGAATACGATAAAACTTTTAATGATTTAAGAAATTTACTTACTTCATTATCACAGCATTATGATCAGCATTATGAATCGAGTCAATAAAACACTTATATGGTATCCTATTCGATTTATACATCGCCAATCGAAGTATCATAAACGTTGCTACAACACTCGGTAGATTTTACACTGATCAAAAACGTAAGCAACTATTTCTTGATCATTATAAAATAAAAGAAAATGATTTATAAACATTTATTATACCAGTTCTAAATAACTGTGAAATCAAAAAATCATTATATGATCTTGTTGCGGAATATTATCTGGGAGTAATTGAATCGTGGAGAAAAATAGCCCCACCACCGTCTATACTAAAATATAATAATAACCCGTTTGGTGCCTGAAGACACATATCGCCAGGCATTGTAAATATAACAACAACAATCGCTGTCAATCTCGTTTGCGACGTTGTGGATGGAAGTTTACAGATAGATCTTTCAAAATCTAGCCAGGCCCAGCAAGAGTACATATTATACACATTTTCCCCGCGCGATCCGCCCGGATGGCTTATTGAATCAGAACCTATCAACCCTGCATACTTACGTGTCCATAATCCGTTATTATCAAGAATACACTTCAAACTTACAGACCAAAATAATCACATCTTGAACACAAGAAACGAAGAGACAAAATATAAATCTCTATGGGAGATCGTAATGCGTGTTATGTCACAATGCGAAACAAAAAAATATCTTTATGCATTGTACTCTTGTATATGGTACCTGATACAAAAGGGTTGGTCCATATTCTTTGTAAAGTATCCACAAATGCATGGTTGGTCCGTAAGCATACTTGTCAATAGTTATTAGGTTACAGAATATATATATATATATATATATATATATATATATATATATATATATATATATATATATATATATATATATATATATATATTAGGCAGAATATATATTTAATTTTCCTAAGGGTTTTTTTGCGATTACAACAGTTATTAACCCCTCATTATCACTTTCATTTTCACTCTTATTTTTACAACGTTTCCTTAACTGTCATAGCCAAAAATTCATAATCTTTTTCTGTTAGTAGTAATACAAAAGGCCGATTTGAGCCCAAAGACCCCTTTTTTACCCACTCCCGCCCTCCAAACAAATACAAATTACCCTTTTCTCTATCCTAAAACCCAACCCCTATTACAAAATCTAAAGTCTATAAGTACACAAAATACCTAGATAATTTAATCAATAATCACGCTAAGCGCCAAGCTATAGAACACCTGTTGCAAAATACCTAGGTAACGTAATCGATAGTCGCGCTAAGAGCCCAGCTATGTAACAGATGTTGTTTACCGAGCAAGATAACTTTTATTAATAATGATATACGTCATACGGAGATATGTCAGACCAATCCAAATCACTAATATATAAGACGTTGTGCGCTGCGTAGAATGATCTCGAAGAAGGAAGTACTGTAATACGCATGCGTGGAATGGTCTGGAAACTTGACTAATCGCAGTATATAAAAAGCAAGACGCGCTTTATAAATCAGTATTGCGCAGGAGTTTCACCAGGACATTCACAGAGCGAGGAAGGTAAGTGATATTATATTTTAAGTTTAGATAAAATAATATATTATATCATATTTCTTTTGATAATATTTTTCATATTTGCTAACCCTCTTTGGTAAAATATCTGTTAACATACTGTCAATAATACGAAATTCTCGTATTAAATCGTTCATAATATATTTTATACCACGCAAGTAAGATCGTATCTGATCGAGTAATTTTTTATAGGTGATACTAGCCGCTTGGCAATTATTTTTTTTTAGTTGCGAGTCTAGGTTCAACTTTTTTACACGCTGTTGAAAGAGAGACACCTATACCAGATATGATTAATAAAAACGGATTAAATGATACCCCAATTGAAATTATACCATAACTGGTCATTAACAACGGTAGATATGATATTACTCGAAGGATCTTGTTGTAGTATTTCTAACATTTTTTACGCACCAAAGATTTTTATGATAATATTTGTAGTATTGTATTAGTAAGTCCACATCCTGTACTGGAATATCTTTTGAAATGTGATTGAAATTAACTATAATTCTTTTCATTATAATATTTGTTTACATAATCCCTAGGCTTAGTTATTATGATGTTTCAGCTACAAATTCAAAACACCAATTATAAGAGACATTTGTTACAGTTTTATCGACTGACATTTTATTAACTGGTTCAAGTGTAAGTTCTCTTTCAATACCTTCTTGTAATAATATAGTTTTAGTTCCAGAAGACCTTTCAAACGTACTTAATGAAAATAATGTGGTATATATTTTAAAATCTGTAGTGCTAATCACTATGAGTCTATACATACCAGTAACTTCTGCAGTGTGTTTGATAGAATCATTTTGCCTCGTCCATGTACTAGACCCAGAAGCAACAGTATACACAATATTTTTAATCTGTTTGTGAGAAATTTTAACCATACTTGTTTTCTCAACAATACTAGGAATTCCACTAATAATATCATTGAGTTTATTGTTAATATCATTAAGTTTTGTGTTAATATTAGCGAGTGTAATGTCAACATTTGATGGATTTCCAAAAAATTCATTTTTGAGTGTGTTTATGTTTCTGCGAAAACTTCAAAACGTGTTCATGTGACCAAGAAATTCATTTTTGAGCGCAGTTATTTCATTATTGATTGGAACGTCCTGATCATCGACGTATTTCTTTGTTGCAGCATCAAAATCAGACTCTGGTGTTCTGAGGTAAGTAATAGCATTATGGTTCATGTTTAGAAATGCACGCGTCATACCACCATTGACTGACACATACTTTGACTCTTGATCGTCAACATATTTTTTTGTTGTAGCATCATTATCAGTAGTTGGATATCCAAGATCTGTAATTTTATTTTTGTTCATAATAATAGTCCCAGTAAATACATCACCTGCTTTTTTAACATAATCATTCACAGACCTACCAGAATCTTGTATCTTACCTCGATTGTTAAAAGTCACGATATTATCAGTAACCGCAGTATGATTTCGTACAAGTAACTCTGACAGTTTTTAATTACTCGTTTTTAATCGTCCTTCTTTGTCCTGGAAAATAACGACTTCATCTGGATCTACACTGGTAAGATTTAGTAAATTATTGATTTCATTTTTGAGCTGATCAAGAGTTGCATACCTTGATAAGTCACCTTGATAACCTTCTGTGGATACATCTCCTGCAAATGTTCCAAATTTTGTATAGTAACTCATTATTTACTGTCCTAGATAAAATTATCAACATTATATAAAATTATATAACAACAATGGCAAAATCGTCGATATTAAACTTTGATACAGAGAGACTGGTAAAGCACAAACATAATAATGGAACTTCCTGATTGTCATTATCTTATTGCTGGGCGAACTGGATCAGGAAAAACAAATTTGCTTATGAATTTGCTTCTTGGTGATAATTTTAACTACGATAGAGTTTATATTTACACAATCAATCCACAGCTAGATAAGTACGAGCTATTAGGCCAATATAATAATACGCTTCGTGATGATGTTGAGGCAGATGAAGATTTTTTTATAATTAGGCAGCCAGAAGATCTTATTCCAGTGAATCAACTTGATTCGTCCGAACATAAGATAGTTTTTTGACGATATTCCGCTAAATAACACGGAAATGAATAAAATAAGATCGTATTTTTCACTGTCACGAAATAAAAAATGTAATTCTGTTTATCTCGCCCAAGGTTTTTATAATGTTGACAGATTTATTCGGCGAAATACGGGTTGTTTTATATTATTTCCAGGACTGGACAATATTGACGTTAGAAATATTGCAAACGAGCAATGCGGTGACGTAACAAAAGATAAATTTATTGCACTTTATCGTAATGCTACAGAAAATAGATACAACTTTTTCTTGTTTGATAAACTTGCAAATCATCCAACTAAAATGTTTGCTGTTGTATCAACACTTACTTACAATAAAGCGTTTTAGTTTTATAAAATTTATAATAATAATAATGGACAAACGAGCAAGATACAGATAGATCTAAAAAAAACTTGCTTAATCTCGGGCATCACTTAAACAAAAAGTACAGCAAGCACGACGTAGGCAAATAACTGCTACAGAAACAACAGCTACAATTTTCAAACCAGTTACTGAAGCATTATTAGGTAAACAACCTGAAGCTAAACCACTATCAGAAGAAGAACTTAAACAACTGCAAGAAAAAGGTTTACTCGGATTAGTTAAAGAACAACAAGAAGCAGCTGCTGCACAAATTATTAGAAGATCTAATGAAGAAAAGGCAACGTTAGTTAGGGCACTTGTTAAACATATTGCTGATCCTGCTGCTAGACATGCTGAACTAATGCGGTTATTAAATAATCCTTTTTTGCTTGAACAAAAATTATCAGAAAGATTATTAATTAATCCGATTGAAACTGTTAGGAGATTTTGAGAAAAAAGTTAAAAATTTTTATCCGAGAGCATTATCACAATTTGAAGTGGAGTTAAGAGATATATATAACAGAATAGAAGATAATGAGCATAAATCGTTTAACTTAACACATAATATTAATGATTCGAAAGTATATGAAATTTTTAAAAAAGATTATAATGCTAACGAAAAAATTGCAAAGTTAACGCAAATATCAGATGAAAATAAGAAACAGTTCGATTTATTGAAGAAAGAAAATAGAGAATATTACGAAGCTATTAGAAAATACCGAGAAAGTATTATCGCTGATCTTTATATCAGAGCTATTAATCAAATAATTAAAGAAAACAAATACAGTCATCACAGTAATGTTTTGACTACTATAGCAAAATAAATAGATTTAAAAAGAGTAGAAGAAAAGATTGAAAAATAATAATTAAATCTCCAGAGGAAACTGAAAAAACAGGAACTGGAGTTAAAATATTTACATCAACTACTGAAATGATAGGTAGATTAATGTTATTGATATCGTCAAAAGAAACTGGGAATGTTATTGTTGAAATTGACAATGAAATCATTGACATACTTGATCATCTAAGATCGAGCGGATTATTAACATCTGACGAATATGAAACTTTACACCGCGACTTAATCGCGGCGACTTAATTTTGTAAAATGATATAATATCAAAAAATGTCAACAACATTATTGCGAGACTCTAGTAAGTCTGCGAAAGATAGCGCAAATTTTTCAGTACATTATATTCGTCCTATACAACTAGATCCTGCAAAACAATATGAGATTGGATTAATTTCTTGTACTTGCTGAAATGCTATGCCTAACTTGAAAAATGATATTAACGATGCAATGTGGTTTACTATGATTACAACATCTTCAATATCTACATCAAAATGAATACAAATTCCACAAGGAGCTTATAATATTACTGATCTAAACAAGACAATCAAAGAGCTCAAAACAACAGCTGGCGGTGTGGCTGATAATTTTGAGCTGGCAGCGAATTATAACACATTGCGAGCTAGGATAACTTTGAAAAATATAGTAATCAGTCTTGAACCAAGAGAAAGAAGTATTGCACAACTGTTAGGATTTACTGAAAAAACTTACACTGCACTTGATCAAGCTCTTACGTATGACAGTGAACTGCCAGTAAATATAACAGAAGTAAATACAATATTAGTAAATTGTTCTATTGCTTCTGGCTCTTATACATAAAAAGGCAGCAAAGGTCAAACGATTTACAGTTTCTCACCAGAAGTTCTGCCAGGTTCTCTCATGCAAATAACTCCACGACATATTATCTATTATCCTTTAAACGTTGAAAATCAAATATCAAGTATAATAATGCAGTTGACAGACCAGTCAGGAAAACAGTTGCATTTTAATAATGAAGTTGTAACTTATTATTTACATCTACGCGAGCAAAAGTAAAAATTATATACAACATCAGATATAATGAAACAAAGAAAAAAGTTTATCGAAGAAAAATAATAGGAGGATTTTTTGGAAATATTTTTACTAATGTTATTGAAAATATTCCGGGTATAGCGCGTAAAGTTGCACCAATTGCTATTGACGCGGGTAAAGCTTTTGCAACTGGAGCTGCATCTGCCGCTGGGACTGCGGTGGGACAAAAAATAGCTGATAAAATAAAAGGTGATCCACCGACTGCATCTGAAACAAAACAAGCTATCTCAGAAATCGCTCCAACAAAAGAAACTCAGCGAGCTATGATAACAACAAAAAAAAGTTATTATCACCAAAGGGCGAGCAGATCATACAAAAATTAATATCTAAAGTAACAGTGCCGCAATAAAATTTTATATAATCTAATAAAATAAAATGTCTGTTAAAAATTATCTCGAGTTAACAGAAACTTATGACATCGACAACGCTGTGACAGAATTTGAGTATGTTGAGTATCTTGATGAGAATTCTAACGAACCAAATAAAGCTGGTATTAGAACCTTTAACACCAGAGACGAAGACGTATTTCTACTGCCACATAAGGCTATGTTAGAAGAACGCGGTCAGATTATGACAGTAGCCAATCCACTTGCTGCAATTGCAGTTGGAGCAGAAATAGCTCTTATAAATAACGGCTTGAGTTTATTCAAAAGTGCTAGATATCAACTAGCTAATCAAACTATAGAAGATATTTCAAGTCATCTACAAGTTGCAAGTACAATTTTAAATATTATTTCGTTTTCCGACGATTACTCGAGATCAACTGCAACCAACATGATGTGGTTTAAAGATACTGGACGGAGTATAGCTGAATCAACTGAATTTTTAAAGAGAGGTATTATGGTGCACGGAGCTGATGCTGATGCAGATCTTGTAATTGTGAGAAATGTTCTTATTGCTAACGCAGACGCGCTAGGTATAGCAGCACCAGGTGCAGCTGCTAATGCAGACGCTGTGCGACTCTCACGTATTGCAGCTTTTACTAATCTTAATATAACGCCACCAGGAGCAGCTGTAGATGCCGTTGCAATGTTAGATTTTATTCTTAACATACTTGACGTAAGAAATCCACGTTATAACGAAGGCTTTGCTAGGCGAAGAGAACTTGCAGCAGGATCACGTCAAATTACAATGATGCTTCCATTAAGTATGATTTTCGGCTTTTGTCGCGATCATGATAAAGTATTTCGCGGAGTAAAACATACTCTTATTTTAGATCGAGCAGAACAAAACAATTGCTTGTTTAGATCTGGAGGGGCTGATGTACAGTTTATCATAAACAAACTTGCTTTGTTGATGCCATGTATAACACCATCGATCAAAAAATTGTCAGAATTAAATACTACGCTTGATAAGCATACGAACAGAATTTATTTTAAGCAGCATAAAATATATCAAACAGCGGTACCAAATACTACCGACTACATGTGGCGGGTTACAACAACATCAAGCGAACAACTGCCGAGACAAATATTTGTCGTATTTCAACAGCACGCCCGACGGGGAAACCAACAACAAAATAATGCAATATTTGACCACGCTGATGTCAGACGAATATACGCTATATTAAATTCAAAGCAATATCCAGAACTAGCTATAGAATGTAATTTTGCTGATGACGCTAATAAAAATATTACTCGACCGTATATGTACCTGCTTGACGCAATGCAAAAATACCAAGATGTTGAAGATGGAACTCAGATATCAACAGAGGAATTTCGAACGCTTTATCCTATATTTCATTTTGATGTCAGTAAATATAACGAGCGAATTGTAGACAGCACAGCGGATATTGAAATCATCTGGATACTCGGCACGGTTCCAATATCGCCGTTGTACGTATACGCATTAGTGATTAGTGATAGATTTATCACGATAGATTCTGTTGGAGGTAAAAGGACAGTTCAAGTTTAATCTACAGTTGTTATATAAAATGGCAAAATATATTGTAAAAGAAGTATATTTGACCGATGGCCAAGTTAAAAAATTGGTAGCTGCTGTTGCAAAGCGAAAAGAGGTATCATTAAAAATCAACCCTATTATTTCTGATGGTGTTTTAACAAAATTAATGCTGACAACAAATCAAGTAAACAAGTATAATCATAAAAAATCTTTTGTGTTAAATTTAAGTGCTGCACAGATAACAGCGCTCGCAAAAGAAGGTGGTTTTCTTGGTCCAGTTTTGCCGGTGTTAGGAACATTAGGACTAGCAGCAATGTCAGGAGCAGTCTCTTGCGCAACGAAGAAAGCTATTGAGGGTAATGGTGTCATTCGTGGAGGTGGAATAAAAAAAATTGTAAATTTTATGTAAATGATATATTAAAATGCCACAACGGAAAAAGAAATCACCAAAAAAAGAAAACAACACCAAAACGCAAACAAGCAAAACAAGGAGGAATTATTCCATTCGCACCACTTTTGGCGGGACTAGCGGGAAGTCTGCTGCCAAATCTTTTAGGAATCGGACGTGGTCTAACATTACCAGGAACACGACCACCCCGTTGAGTAATTTTTATATAATTGATAAGTTAAAAGCGTTTCCTGGATTTCACGGAGTTTATTCTAAAGATGAACTCGCAGAAATAAAATCGCCGTCAGCTGTAAGTTCGTGTGTGATAAATTTGCAAGATTTTAATGACGGATCCGGTACGCATTGGGTAGCAGTTTATAATAAGAATTATTTTGACACGCTTGGACTTCCTCCAAGCGATGTAATAAAAAATTATATGAACAAAAAATATAAAAAGGTATATTATTCATCAAATCAATTCCAACCTGTTGGAACATCTGCTTGCGGATATTATTGTGTAATGTTTATCCAACAGATGAGCAGAAATCTCAATTTTTTAAAATTTATTTTACAGTTTGATAAGTAACCTTCTCACGTTAATGATGAGATCGTAATTAATTTTATCTAAACTTACAAGTATAATAATGTCAACATATTGTCTCAAGTGTAGAACTAAAACAGAAAATATTAATAAAACAACAGAAAAAACAAAAAACAACAGGATGATGTTAAAAATATTTGTGCAATCTGTGGAAAAAGAAAAAATATGTTTTTAAAGAAGACGTCCCCAGCGACAGTGTCGCTAGATGCTGGTTATCCTAATGTTGTCAGGGAGGTTATTTTAGTAGACGACTAAAAATATAGAATGATATGCAACTGTGATTCTGACAGAGATTTATGTCTTGGGCAAAATAAAATTGTCGCATACTGTCAATGTTGTAACAACAGAGAAATAATAGGTACAGGTATAGATATACACAAAATTATTGGTAAATTACCAAAACCAAAAGGCGGTTGGACATTGCCAGGTCATCGGTATAAAGGACCTTATAATCCTCTAGATCAACAGCTAGATGAAAACGACAATCCATTGCCAGGACATGAGCCTTATAATCAAGTGGATGCAATAGCAATGCGTCATGATATCTGTTATCGTGATCATGAAAACTCGAAAGCAGATTGTGATAAAGTGATGTTAGACAAATTACGTGATATGGAGCCAACAAAATCTACGGGAACGTTTTGATAGAAGATTTGTTCAGGAAATGATTGGAACAAAATATAAACTTGGACTCGGCAAAGAATTTTACGATGATCTTGCAGTCGAACTACATAGACATAAAAAAAGTTACCGAGACGTATTGTTGTCGCTAATGCTGTAGATGATATCTGGGCAATAGAATTGGTGGATGTATCCAATCTGGCTCAGTTTAACGATAATAAAAAGTTTTTGTTTAACGTTATAGATGTTTTTAGTAAATACGCTTTCATTGTAACTGTTTCGGATAAGACAGAGACTTATATGACTGGTGCGTTAAAACGAGCAATAACAAGTACAGAAAGAAAACCGAATAAAATCTGGACTGATCACGGAGCAGAGTTTTTTAACAAAAAGTTTGAGCAGTTTCTAGAACAAAATAATATAAAATATACGTTACAGGGAACGAGGATAAAAGCGTTGTTGTTGAGAGATTTAATCGCACGCTGAACGAAAAATTACACAAACATATGACAGCTTAAAACACCAACAGGTACATCGATGACCTTTCTCAAATTGTGGACAAAAATAATAACACGAAACATCGAACCATCAAAATGTCACCCAATAATGCTATTAAAAATCCGATATTAGCAAATGTACGGCAGACATAAATTTAAGGTTGGTAATAAAGTTAGAATTTCTTTGATAAAAAAGGTATTTGCAAAAGGATTTACTCCGAACTGGAGCGAAGAAGTATTTGTGGTTGATAAAGTACTTTTCACAATACCTGTAACGTACGCGTTAAAAGATCTGGCAGGGGAACCTATTGTATGTAGTTTTTACGAACAAGAACTACAGAAAACTGAACAAGATGTTTTTGTTATCGAAAAAGTGATTAGGAGAAAAGGAGATAAAAGTTTAGTCAAATGGCGTGGGTATAGCGATAAATTTAACAGTTGGATTCCAACCAAGCAGATTATGATATAATGCTATTATAAATGAATTCATATTTTCTTTTGACTGATTTACATTTTACTGGTTTACATAACGATATTAGATACTGCTTGAGATCGTCAGAGATCGTCATTAGATTAAAAGTTTTAACAAATATGAAATCGAATTTGATATTTTTCTGTCGTCCTGGAATTCTGATGTTTAAGAAAGGCTTGATTAGCTGCCAAAACAGTTGTTGCTCGTCAACGGTAAAATTAAATTTCATTAATTTTTTTGCAATGTGATACTTGACATTATATTTTCCAGTGGTTGTTCTGCTGTAATTTGATCTATCAATGACGGTGACTAATTTATCATCATCGTCAGACTCGTTGTTGTATAAAATATCATCTTCACTATAATCAACAGATTTATCTATCATATCGTTAGAGATTGTAATATTGTCTGCAACTTTATCGTTAATGTTTACATCTCTTGCAGTGGTATTTTCTGCGTATAATTTAGCGAGTCGTTTCATCACGTCCATCATTATAATATATTTTTTTATCTAATTTGTTATAATAAGATTTACAAAATATTATTAATCATCATATCTAAAAACAATCCTGGCATTGTATTTGATTGAAAAAGCAGATCTTGTTACTCTATCAGCTACAAATTTTACTGTCATAGGATGTATATTATAATATTTCGCCGCAGCTGTAATCGATTTGAATTTCATATCCTCGTCCGTTTCGAGATTTAACGAAACATCGGGATTTGCTGGACATCTAAAATTACTACCGTTACCACCTCGTCCTTTTTTCACATTTTCCTGTTGCGTCACTAGTTCTAGATTTTCCAATCGATTGTCTGTTTTTACGTTATTGATATGATTATTGACCAGACCATCGGGTATAGATCCATGAAATACCTCGTAAACAAAACGATGAGATTTATAAGTAAATTTATCGACTAGTGTTCCTCTAACAGTTACTATGAGATACCCCATATTGCTTATAGTACCAAGAACTATTTTAGTTTTTCTTTTTCTAATAATACCGCGATCGTTAGCCTCGTATAAATCAAAGACTGGATGCGGCTGAAACTCATCTTGTAAGGATAAGTTTTCGATATTATCATCAGTGACTTTACCATTCACATGATATACACGCTGTCCCTCTGGAATTTCTTTGCAGAACAACGTGTAAATAAAATCTTTTCTAAGCATTATAATTCTTTCGATATTATCTCCCTTTACACTCATCTTATAACCCGCTGACGTTGCTTTGCCAACAGAATTTCTAGTTTGGATGTTAATAACCGAACCTAATACATTTCCAGCGTATAGGTTGTACTTTGCGTGAACGTGATATGCCTCTTGCTCATATGCGCTTGTTAGATTTTGTGTCATTATACTATAGTGATTTTTATATCTCTAAATGTTTTTTCAACCCTAGCGCATGCTCCGTGTGCAGTAAATTTTCAATTAGAGTTATAAAAAAAATTACTATTAGTATAGCAATGTTGAAATTACGTGATATAGCCAAAAAGAGCCTTATGGGAGAACCTGAAAAAATAACGACTGCTTTTACAGGTTTTGACAACAGTTATCGGTTCGATAATCAAATCGTACTGATAAATTTTACTGCAATAAATCTCTATCATCTGCTACAAACAACTGTAAAACGTGAGCTTGAAAAACACAAGGGTATAAGAATATTAGTACAATGTCACGTTATATTTTCAAAACTACCTGTGACAGAAGAATCGACTAACAAGGAAACTATAGACCCTTATATTAACGCAAAATCCAGACGTGTTTTACTTGGGACTGATCTTTTGTCACTATCTAATGAAATACATCAAGAAATCTGTAAAAAAATAGAAGAATTTACCGAATTAGGTTCGGGTTGGAAGTTTGAAATTATCAAGGAAATTTTGTTTCACACGATGAAATATGACGCATTACTCGGTAGTTTGTATATCGACCTGCCACTAAAAATAAAAAATAAACAATGCTGTATAAACGTAAAAAACGTCGATAGTAAATGTTTCCAATGGGTTGTTCTTTCCGCACTATTTCCAGCAGAAAAACATGCTGATCGTATTGAGAAGTATATCAGTCACGTGTCAAGATTAAATTGTACTGGTATTGACTTTCCAGTGGCAGAAAATCAAATATCAAAATTTGAAAAGCAAAACAATGTTTCGATTAACGTTTTCGGACTTGATGAAAACGAAAATGTATATCCGAGATATATTTCAGAAAAAGTTTCACAATCGACTATCAATTTACTGTTTTATAAAAACAATTACGTTTGGATTAAAAAAACTTTAACTGACTAGTTGGTGGACAGTACAATAAACGAAAGAAGAAAACGTTCTTTTGTTATCGCTGCTTACACGGTTGTAATGACCATGAAAAATTACAAAAACATTTGCAGTACTGTAGTGATGTGCAACAAGTAACAATGCCGTCCAAAGAAAATGGCGTGTTACAGTTTGTCCATCATAATCAAAAAACTAAAAATTCCTTACTTATCGTTTGAAAAGAGTAACACCAATGATTAAATTAACACCTCAGCAAGAATCTGATTACGAGCAAGCAGAAATTTGTTATATTTGTGAAAAGCTTTTGATACTGACAACATCAGATACAATAAAGTACACGATCATTGTCATTTGACTGGACAGTACCGTGGAGCAGCTCATGATAGTTGTAATTTAAATTTTCATGCTCCAGATTTTATTCCGGTTATTCTTCATAATTTTCGAGGATATGATAGTCACATTATAGTAGAAGCTTTTGGTGATTCTGACGTAAACGCTCATCTGAAACTCGATAACATCATCAAATGCATTCCAAATAATTTTGAAAAGTATATGTCAGTTACGCTAGGTAAATTTCGTTTTATTGACAGCCTGCAGTTTATGGCAGCATCGTTAGATGAGCTAGTGAAAGGTTGTAGTAAATTTGATAACCTAAGAGACTCTTTTGGAGATAAATTTAATCTACTAGCTAAAAAAGGAGTTTTCCATACGAATACCTCGACGACTGGAATAAATTTGATGAAACATCTTTACCTGGAAAAGATAAATTTTACTCGCAACTTAAAAATGAAAATATAACCGATGACGAGTACAGGTATGCACAAGGTATCTGGAGAGAGTTTGATTGTGCGACTTTTGGTGATTATCATGATTTGTACTTGAAAACTGACGTGTTATTATTAGCAGATGTTTTGGAAAGTTTTCGTGAAGTGAGTTATAATAATTACGGACTAGAACCTTGCTTGTATTATTCTGCCCCTGGGTTGTCATGGGATGCTCTGCTAAAGTTTAGTAAGGCAAGGTTGGAATTACTGACAGACGTCGATATGTTCAATTTTATCGAAAAAGGTATCAGAGGTGGTATTAGCGTGATAACGAAAAAATATGCTGAAGCAAACAAGTACTTAAAAGAGTATAACCCTGAGCTTCCTTCAAAGTATATAGTTTATCTAGATTGTAATAATTTATACGGATATTCGATGGCAGAAGCAATGCCTTTTAGCGGATTTCATTGGATCACGGCTGATCGATTTCTATTAGAGACAGAAAAAACATACCCGACGATATTTCGTATTTCGTTGAAGTTGATCTCGATTATCCAACTTTGCTACATAAATTGCATAACGATTATCCTTTCTGTGCGGAATCGATGGTCATAGACTATAGTTTGTTATCCCAGGAACAACAAGCGTTAGCATCACCAAGACAAAATTCCATGGTCAAAAAACTAGTACCAAATTTGCTTAATAAACGTAATTATGTTTTGCATTACAAAGTTTTAAAACAAGCAGTCGATGTTGGTCTCGTGTTGAGAAAAGTTCATCGTGTACTAAAATTTAATCAGTTGCCGTGGATGAGAGGTTATATTAACTGGAACCCTTCAAGAAGAGCTGTAGCAAAAAACTGATTTTGAGAAAAACTTCTTTAAACTGATGAACAATTCCGTTTTTGGTAAGACGATGGAGAATAGTAGGAAACGCGTAAATATCGAACTAGTTAATGATATCAATCGTAGAAACAAACTTAAGTCAGACGATGATTTTGTGAGCATGAAAATTTTTAATGAGAATCTTGTTGCGATACAAAGAAGAAAAACAAATCTAAAACTAAACAAACCGATCTATGTTGGAGCTTCAGTGTTAGATTTATCAACGTGGCTGATGTAAGATTTTCATTATAATTTTGTTAAAAATCAATGGCCTGCCAGTAGATTATTGTTTACTGATACTGATTCACTCGTGTATGAAATCGAATGCGAGAACATCTATCAGGACATTATAATAATCGACATCTGTTTGATCTTTCCGATTACCCACGTGACAGTAAATTTCATGACGACACAAATAAAAAGGTGATTGGTAAGTTCAAAGATGAAATGAACTCGAGCGTTATCAAATACTTTATCGGATTACGCAGCAAAATGTATGCCGTATTGTTAGACAATAATAAAAAAACGAAAAAAGCAAAAGGTCTGCCTCGTGATTTTGTTAAAAAGTTTATGAAATTTGATGACTACAAGTATGCGCATGATGGTGGTGTTAGTTTTATGAGAGCTATGGCAATTCGAGCGAAACGTCATAAGCTAGAGACAGATGTCATTATAAAACGCGGTTTGAGTAATTTTGATGATAAGCGTTATTGCAAAAATGGAGTAGATACACTTGCACTAGGGTATTGTCATGATGACAGATCTATACTTGACATTATTTTTTCCAACCGAAATTTTATCTAAACTTAAGAAATAATGTTTGAAAATTTAACAGTGACAAATAGCTACAGTAGCAAAATCAAATATCTAATGATGAACGGCAAACCATTGGCAGTTGAAATTAATAATGAAACATCAGGTATATGTTTTAGTGGAACACGTGACAAGCTAAAACTTTGACTCATCAAATCTGATGACAGCGAGTATTTCAATTATCTCGAACAATTGTATCAAAGGTTACTAGCGGAATTTAAAAACTTTCACAGTCCGATTAGCCAACAAAAATATACTAAACTTATAATTGATCTCGATCGGTCAAAGGTATATTTTATCGACAAAAAATATCCTCTAAACAAGCCACAAATAAAAGATTTGTTGGAATCTCGTCATTGTGTGAGTGGTAAAGTAAAGTTTAGTCTCTACCATCGTGATAATGAAGTATTTCTAATATCAACAATTGAAACATTAATCATTGGTAATGAGGTATAAATAATATCACTTACCTTCCTCGCTCTGTGAATGTCCTGGTGAAACTCCTGCGCAATACTGATTTATAAAGCGCGTCTTGCCTTTTATATACTGCGATTAGTCAAGATTCCAGACCATTCCACGCATGCGTATTACAGTACTTCCTTCTTCGAGATCATTCTACGCAGCGCACAACGTCTTATATATTAGTGATTTGGATTGGTCTGACATATCTCCGTATGACGTATATCATTATTAATAAAAGTTAGCTTGCTCGGTAAACAACATCTGTTGCATAGCTGGGCTCTTAGCGCGACTATCCATTACGTTACCTAGGTATTTTGCAACAGGTGTTCTATAGCTTGGCGCTTAGCGTGATTATTGATTATATTGATTATATTATTTAGGTATTTTGTGTACTTATAGACTTTAGATTTTGTAATAGGGGTTGGGGTTTTAGGATAGAGAAAAGGGTAATTTATATTTGTTTGGAGGGCGGGAGGGGGTAAAAAGGGGTCTTTGGGCTCAAATCGGCCTTTTGTATTACTACTCTGTTCGTATTCATGAGATAATTTTAACTTGATTTTCTCAATAGTGTTTGAGAGAGGTACAAACAATTTTACCTGATTATCAGTGACTGTTGCCAATAACTTTAACATTTTCCCTTGGATATCCTTCATAAATATGAAATCGGACGATAGCGTAAATCTGTTTTGGTTTTTCAGTTGTTGTTATGAGTCAAAATCACATAGAATCCTTCCAGCATTAAGAATGTCAGATACATCGATACCGTTTTGTTGTAATTTTTTAATAGCAGAGACAATGGCATTTATATTTTCAGTATTCATTATATAATAAATATATATTTAATACAAAAATTAGCAAAAATATGTAGCGCGAACTGACACTCGATCTACCGTTCCTTAGTTGATCGGATTAACTTAATAAGGTTCTTTTTCAGACATTTACCCCACCAGAGAACCCCTAAATATCCGAAATCAAAGCTTTAGAGTCTCAGAGGGTTTTGTCTGCGCATGTGTACATGAATATACCCCTACAAATCCCTAGGATATCCGAAACCGAAATTCTAGAAACTCAAAAGGTTGTTTATACAAATATAGGTCTTATTTTACTGACCAATCAGATATGCCTTGCAAGAGTTCCTAGACATCAGTTATCGAAACTATAGAAACTCAAAGGCTGATGGTCTTTGTGACCGAACTAAATTAGGTTTAGTTTTGAAATTGTGTCTTTAGAAACGACCCCTGTGTGGGTATCCTTAGTAGGTCACAAGATCACGATCTCGTATCAGTTCCCGCTACATATTTTGGACGGCACAATACGACACAAACACATATCATATATTGATGATGATCATGATGATGATGATCATCATCATCATCATCATCATCATCATCATCATCATCATCATCATCATCATCATCATCATCATGATATCAAGAAATGCCGTCTGCACATCTGCACATCCAATCCCAATAATCAACTAATGTGTGATCGACAAAAAAGTCAATCCACTATCTGTTGACATAGTGGAGGGTGTACTGACATGCAGATGGGGGTCGGAGCCCCAAAAGTTTATTTTTTGGCGTAAAATCGCCTTCCGTAGACATTGTCATTCAGTGGATTTAATCCTTGACCGGCAGGATCATAATTTCTCCACGTTACAAATGGAGCTATTACCACACATTACATAAGTGTATTAAATTAGTTAATATATACTTAACAAAAACGCAGTAGTTTTAAAACTAAAGTGTTTGATGTTCTTAACAGAAATCACAATTTCTGGTATTTTATTGTTTTAGTTTCCAAACTATATATATATATATATATATATATATATATATATATATATATATATATATATATATATATATATATATATATATATATATATATATATATATATATATTCTGTATAACATAAATGATACTACTTAAATCTCTGTGTGTAAGCAGTTACCAAGTCAAACCGGATGTTCTTAAAATATAGTTAACCAACTGGGTCACATCTACGGCATCTAGGATTGTAATGCATAATCCATCATATTGTTGGATGTATTCTTTTGTGGTGTGCAATTTATGATGTCTTTATGGAGAATCATCTTATAAAATTTTCTGAATTGATTGCAAACTAATAATATTATGTTCCTAACAATAAGCACAATACTGAAAAGTTTTATACTTGTCCTGGTTGTCGCGCTTGATCATCTATGTACTGGAACATAATATTTTGCTCAAATTTTAAAGAAAAAGCAGACTTTGTAATTTCATCAGCAACTGATTTAAGTGAGGGTGGTACAATGTTAAAGTATTTACTAGCGGAATAAATTGACTTGAACATAATTTCTTTTCCCGATTCTTTATTCACGGATTTTATAGCTTTTGCGAATCGTGCGCCGCCAGTTTTTCCAAATTTGCAGTTTTCACTTTGCGTGATGGCACGTAAATTTCGAAGTGAGTTGTCAAGTTTTTCGCCGTTTATCTGGTCAACCACATACCCGTCTTTGATCGGTCCCAAAAACACTCGATCACAAATCTATGTGATAGATGATTTTTGCCGCTGGCTTTAAACGCAAGATAACCAGCATTTTAAACACTACCTACTGGTTCTTCCAATCTGCAATTCCTAATAATACCATTACGATTCGCTTCATAATTGGTTAGATTGGATGTGTCACAAACTCATTTTGCTCCATTTATATACTATATACTATTTGTTTAAATCATTGTTTAAAAAATCTAGCTAGATAATTTTCTTCGCGCTTTATAATATATTCAGAGTTATATTTTTTATCGTAATATCTTTTCAACTCCCTGTATCTTTTACCACCACACTGCGCACAAAGGTGCGTCTTTCCTCGCAAACCAACACCACACCGTATACACGTATAGACTCCCGTTTCTAACCCATTGCATGTGATAACTGCAGAACTCGTTTACGCAATTTTTGTTACACGGAGATGTATACCCAATCTTAAGCCAGCGGCAATTTTGATTTGGTTGAATCATATATAAGTAATTAATACTTCAATTTAGATACATATTTGCCTTAATTACAATATGCAGGAATTATCCGTAATTGAGCCTGCCGCCGATAGATTTGATCTTGACAGACTACACAAATTTAGTTTCTTGATGCAAGATCTAGCTTTAACGAATGAGGATATAACCAAACGCATCAGTGAAGCCAAGAAGGAGGTTCACCACGATGGTGCGGTTCATGTGTGGTCCACATTCAAGATTGGAAATGATATCTATGTGATGAATGATAAACGAGTTAGAGAAATAATTGACTACCTCGATGTTCGGAAATATATTATTTTAGTAACATTTTTTGTAAAGACCGAGGATGATATTTGGATCATCCGAGAAAAACGCGAATCCATCCAGAAGTCAGGGAATAATAATATCCTCGGTGCAAATTCCAAACCAGGAATGCTGACTGGAATAGACAAGCCGTATTGTGAGCGATCTTATCCAGTAACTGCTGTTGTGTACGCGCTCTATCCATTACATGATAAAGCTGACGTAAAGGATCTCAAAAAAATGAAACTGTCATCCTTGACTTCGTCAAGAATAAACTGTGTAGCAGAGCGAATTATAGAACACTTCACAAACACTATACGGGGAAACGGTTTAACAGATTTAAGGCGTAAAAATAAATATTAGGCTGAAGAAGTTAAAGACACTGAAGCGTCTATCAGCGACGTTGCTGAGCTAGAAAAGTTAAAATTTCCAGTAGCAGTGAAGACATTAACCGGAGAGATTTTGTACAAACCAAAATATATAAAAAATGGAAACCCTATAATAATCATTAATCATAACGCACATGCATGGACTAATGCTGTAACTGTATTACCACGAGAAAAACTGTTACATTTTACCACGAGGATGTATGCGATGCCATCGGTGATATTAGCAAATGTGACCCTGTTTCTGTGTGGTGGTTTCAGAGTTCTGAATGTGATCATTATGATCAGTTTGTACGGTCTAACGGTGATATTTATCTTTATGAAGAAATGGAAAACCTTGCGCTGAAATATATTTCTGACGATGTCAAAGTTAGACAACTACTAAGTAATTGTTTTACCGTACCAGCGGTTGCCGCTAATTTCGCTCAAGAGAACAACTCGTGGAAACCGACACGATCTGCATTTCTTGATGATGTTGTGAGCAGTTGTATCGAATACGGGTACGGTGGATTGTGGAATACTAAATGTAATTACAACGACGTTATCTCCGTTGATATGGTAGCGTGTTATCCTGGGAGTTTTCTTTGATATGGAGAGTGTTGTAAATACTTTAAGATATTTGGACATCCTACACACGACATGACCAGGGTTGCGATAAACGGACCCTTACCAGAGTTTGACTCAACCGGATTCTCCCTAATATAGTTGTTTGAGTTTAGAGAAGGTATTCATCCGATTGTTTATGCGTGGTTTGGAAAACGTTTTTCTGCTACGATATATGCTCGACGTTGAAATTTTAGTATCGTTGAAAGTAACTGAAGCTATTATATCATACCACGTGCAGAAGAAAGTCTGGTTTCCAGAACCTGCTAAACACGATGAGAAACTTGCAAAAAATCTCGGTAGAAAGATAATCGGTAAGTTTACGCAAGGTGGATCACATATCATAAACGAACTTGCACTAGATTGATTATAGACGATTCTGAACTCGGTTTTATAATCGCTGATACGATAGAGAAAAGCACATTTATAAGTCGATGTAATGTTCATTTATCAGACAAAACAAAACTAGGTATCATTGTGAGCTATACTGATGGCGAGTTACCGCAGTTTACTCATCTAAGATCTTCGATGCTAGCTTATGTTTCAATAAATCTATTATCGATGATAAACAGATTTCGTCGTTAAGCTGTTAGAGTCGCAACAAATTCATTTAATGAGCACAAAAATATAAAGATTCATTAAATCTCGGTAATGGTGAATGGGGAACGTGAAGGATAAAACAATAAAATATATTTAGTTATTGTGAATCTGCCGATGTTGAAATTGTAGAGACATACCACAAAAAATAATCAAGCATCAAAATCATCTGTGCCATCAGTGTATGATATTGTATCTAGACATAAGACCGTTTATCTTAATGGGTGTGGAGGTTCAGGTAAAACAACACGCGCGATTAACTTATTCATGAGTTTAGATGTGATTGTCTTAACACCAACGCACAAACTCGCCAGGGAAATAAAGCAACGAGGTATAAAATCGTGTACATATCCTAGTGTCTTTAGATGGTGCGGAGATACATGGACCTCATCACGAATGGGTGAAAAATATATACCTAAAATTATCATATGGGACAAGATATGCACGGTGTCTCTGGAGGTATTACAAATATTTATTGATTGGCTGTTACTAAAGAATACTGCTGTAATTATGTGTGGCGATCATGGTCAACCGCCACCCTTTTTGGGCAGTCTCCATATGAGTGGTTGAAAACATTTGCAGTTTATTGCGAAGAAATATCTGATGATCATAGAGCTATCGATGACTCGCTGAAACGATATAAAAGATTAATACGACTTTAACCAGATAAAATACAATGTGAAGTAATGCGTGAGGTAATTCCAGAAACATCCATGAATGATTTTTGGACCTTATGGAAACCTGCTAATTTGATAGTTGCCAGTAGAAAAATAGTTCGTGACGAAATACAAAAGAAATTATATGCGTTACACAGGGAAAAATTCCCAACGTTACCTGTAACCTTGTGTTATCGCCCAGCTGATACTAGACACCACAATCTTGATGTTGAGATTCCTAGTGTAGACACTGTCCAGATTCAAAATAGTGTTAAAAGATATTGTCCTTGTCGCTGTTGATGTTGTCGAGAGCACATTAAACATTGATAAATCGCCATGGACGTTCGGGTACGCTATACCGATTCATTCGTCGCAGGGATTAACTATTAGTTATACTAAAGTTTGGATCGTCGATGATCGTATTGAGTCGTCACATTTTGTTTATCTCGCAGTATCTCGAGTTAGAAGAATATCACAACTAAAACGGGTTATCATAGATTGCGTAATATCCGAAAAAATCACTAGCAATGTCAATATCAATAAAAAATAAGTCAGCTATAAGCAGTGCGATAAAAAAATAATCGCGAGTTTGATATAGATACTGAGTTTATTATAACACTAAAACAACGACAAAATAATCATTGCGCAAATTGCAACGCAATAATGTTGTGGCAGTATTCGAGTAATAATCCAAGACAATTTACCATTGATAGAATTAATAGTACTCTTGGTCACATGCGCGAAAATGTGATGCTGACCTGTCTGGAGTGTAATCGACGTGGAGTGACTGCAAGTTTATAAAAGTTTACTCGGTGGTAATTGCGTATCCTCAGAAATTATTTGTAATTGTTCGCGTACAAATCCAGGCTGAGGAGCAGTTGAATCAAATCTGTAAATTGCAGATCTACCTGTGAACATTATCACGCTGGAAATTTTGTGTGTAGTCACACTCCAAATTGGATCAGTTGCCCTTGTTCTACCTCTTTCGATTTCGCCAGATTAGTATAAATATCTAACCGTAATATTGCCTAGTACTGTTTGAGAAATAGATTCACGTTTTATCGGTATATATTTTTTGTGATCGCATCAGACGGTTTCATAGAAGTTGCACGAGTAACTTCCTTATTCAGCGCAGCTATCACACTCAGTAACCTCGCAACCCATTCACGAGATCTTGTATCTGACTGAACTTTGTTCAGAGATATTTCCTTTGCATATTGATACCCGAATAACCGCTCAGCAAGTGTTCGATGAAATCGTTCAACGATTGTCTGATCACGATGAATCTCCGTGTATCCTTGTCTGATTTTAACGTTATGGTTGTTCATCAACGATGATACTGCACCAAGAAATTCTTTGCCAGGATCCACCAGTAGTAGTTTTGGCCATTGTAAGGGTCCTCGCCGATAAATTTGTTTAAACGCAGAGAGAGAGAGAATAATGTTGAACATTTCGTCAATGTTGCTGCAATATGAAGCTTATACTAGTTAATTTTATTGTTTTAATTTTTCAAGTTGTCTTAGTGTGTGCGCGCGTAATTTTAAAGCTTGTCATTACTAGTCAATATTGTCAATCATATTTGCTTTTTATTCCCTACAAATAAGAATATGATTAATGTTGTGTAAGGTACACAAAAATGATAAACATATACTTATTTGAAAATAAAATGAAAGAGATTTGTTAAAGAGAAAAATATACCCACGAAAAACATATACCTATGTAGGAAGCCATCCTTACTGTAGAATATATCGCTTTTGTCAAATCACAAAATAGACGAAAAAATCAACCGATTGCTTGTAAGCATCTCCCATTCTAACATGACGTTACAAGGTGCAAATCGATTAAGATTGTATTGCATCCTAGTTAACAATACGACGGTACGAGGTTATCTCGCAAATAAAAATCAATATTTTAAAATACATCCAATGTGAGTGCAACTTACAATATTTTCTCTATCATGGGTTACAAAAGTGTTATTAGAGAACGTTATTGTTATGTATACTATTTTCCCTGCAAACTATAAATTATGATCACATCTGGGAAAAAATAGAAGCCCGGGTGATGGATAAACAAAAATTTATTCGAACATTAAACTCTTTCCTTAAACTTTCCAACAGAATATCCAATACAAAGGTTATTTTATTACAAAGCAAACAACCACGAAAACTGACTTCGGTATATTTTATGTGTGACGATTTTTCCTATGAAGTCGGCCCACTTAAGGAAGTCAAGTTTTGTTTCTTTGGATTCTTTTAAGTATGCCGATTTTCTTTTTTTTCCAAAGAAGTCGGCCGACATAGGCAAGCCAACATTCATTCCTTTTTACCTGTATTAAAGGTATTTGTTTTCAAAATAAATTGAAACAATGAAACAGTCTTGAAAACGACACAATCTAGTGCATTGAGCACACATATCGATATAAGGCTGTACAGTAAATTAGTTTTCAAAAGTTTCATCTAAATGTTCCCTCTCTATGATTTATAATGTTTTATTTTCCTATAGCAAAAGTTTGTACTATATCTTGTGGGAAAAAAATTTACTTCATTTCCCGCTATCGTACTCTATAGGTTTGAAATATCTACGGGGTAGTAACTACGTTGAACACCTATTATTCGAGTAATTAAATTATTATTTTTTCTTTACACATAATATTTTCTCTACGAGTATAACTAGTTTTAATCGTGTAATACAAATCTGAGGTAAACAGAAAAAATGTTGGCGTGTGGCGGGCGACCTCGTAGGCTGTAATCTTATATAAATACAACGAAGAAATATTGGAGAATATTAAGTTAGCTTGTGTAAACAACGATTAAGGGTGTTTCATTGTTTTCTTCTTGATTGTTTCCGTCATTAACTTGTATTCATATTTGTAATAAAGTGAAAATTTGTTTTATTAACGACGGATGTTGATGCAAATCTGCAACATGCTTTATCGGACCAAGAAACGTTACCACCCCTTTACCTGTGTGCACATTTATCTAATTTTCTTCCTGACAAAAACATTTTCCACTTTTATAATGTATAAATTATAATCGGTTAAGTTGTTCATAAAAAGGCGGTAATAATTTAGTATGTTATAATTCAAATTGTATTTTTAGTGTGCAAGGTAATTGCTAAATGATTGTACTCTCTGATTTTCCCACTTATTTATAAAATTAATTTTAAAAAATATCACAAAGGATGGCAATATTGCATTTTGTATTTATCTGTTTTTATTTATTTATTTATTTGTTTATTCATTTATTTATTCCAGCGGTGTTTGTTAGTTTATTCTTTCAATTAACTACCATTAGCATTATTCTAAATACTCCTACAAATATGAAAATGATTCCTCTGCTACGTGTTTGCCATAGGCTTTTAATACTACCTTACTATAGACGCATATATAGACAGATTGACAGACAGACAGACCGACAGTCAGACCGATAGATAGATAGATAGATAGATAGATAGATAGATAGATAGATAGATAGATAGATAGATAGATAGATAGATAGATAGATAGATAGACAGATAGATAGATGGATATATGGATAGATGCTTATGCACACATGCATTAAGTAATTTCCTTTGGTAAACACCCTCAATATATCCGCTCGTATTTCCGATCAGCATTTTATATGTAACTTTTCAAAACATATATCAATTAGATTCGTATATGTTAATGGTTTATGGTGTTTAATATATGTGCTATGAGACAACGTATTTAGGTTTGAGAATTATTCTTGCATTGCTAAAGACAAAATTTCATTCAACACTAGTTTAACAGTATCAACCTCGTTATGGTTATTAATTTTATTTTAATTAGAAACTATCGTAGTGAAGAAACTCGTGCAAATCTTGGTTATCTCTTTAGTAATATTTTTATTCATTGAAACTCATATTCAATGAATAATGATCGTCATACTAATTTTATCTATCAAACATTTGTAACCATAAGGACTTTCCATATACAGGTATAATTATTCAGTACAAGCACTATAATGCCAACTAGTTTCAAGATACTTAGACATGTTTTCAATTGCTGATATATTACGATTTGATTTCCCTTTTAATAAATTGGTCTAATAACTTTGAATATAATTTTGAAAGGTGATGTACCGTAAAATAAATTTAAATTTATTTTATTTTAGCTTTTTAAATTGATAAATTGTTCAAATGAATTGTTTGTGTCCAAATACATATTAATGCAATGTGGGAACGATATAAACATAAAGAAAAGAAATACTGTTAATTCAGACTATTATCAAGTTTTATATATATATATATATATATATATATATATATATATATATATATATATATATATATATATACCTTCAAATCTAATATCTTTGAATAAGATGCATTGATTCTGTATCTTGTTAAATGATTGACATGTCAGATACAATCTCCGCTCAATACATTAATTGCGTTTCAAAACTCATATTTGTTGAGGTATTTTAGTACATATAGACACTCTTATCAAGATCCAGAGAGTGCGTATTAATATTGTGAATGAGCTTCAATGCCAAAGTTTCTAACATGCTACATATGTGGTTTGCTGAGACCGTTGTACTTTATCTAAGTATGGGTAATGATGCTATTTAATGCGTATTATAAAAGCTTTTTAATTCAATATTATATATTCTTTTTCAGTTGATTGTGATTTTGAAAAAGGTTCATGTACCTGGTCGATAGACGGATTCAGAAGGATTTCATACAATCAGATCAATGGTACTAGTGGATGGAATGATCATCTACACAGAAATATTAAGTGTTTGTTTTAACTTTCATCATCAGAAAATATGAACAATATCTTAAATATTATTTGTATGTCCTAACTGATCGGTAAAAGATCATGATAATCTATTTTTGTATGACTTATTTTGCAATACAATTTTAGAATTTATTTGTATTGTCTTTAAAGTTAGCGTTAGACATATGCAGTTATGTGTTGCAAATACATTTTGATTTTTGAGACGGATGAAATATATTTCTGACAAATTCTGCATTAGCAAAGAGTGATTACAATAGCTTGCAAAAAATAGTTGACACTTGTTCAAATTGGTGGCATTATCTAATGAAATAAAATATTTTTCTGTTTGAAATGATTGCAACACAGGTTTTTTGCAATGGTACAGTTCGCTTACACAAATCCCAGCATTATAATCCACTAGTGGTTCACAAGTAGTACAGTAACTGTACGCTGTAGTGCACGTTAGTGCACAAGTTAGTGTATCATATAGCAGGCATGTTAGTGAGCTATGCTGTACAACGTTGTATTTTTGTGAACAATTTAGTGTACCGTAACATAAATGGTAGACACGGTCCTCATTAATGGTATAAATAATTGTCTGTTTACAGGTACTGTCTAGGTATGTATTAGATACATTATTATGATGCCGATAATGAGGATGATACTGATAATATGGTTGATTAATACACATGGGGGGCAGCTTCAATTCTTCTAGTCAGTTACATCTAATCACATACTACAAGTAAATGGAGGTACATCTGCATATTATTATTGACATTAGTTGTTTTTTTCTTTGGGGTTGTTTTTGTTGTAGAGTTTGTTTATTATTATTATTATTATTATTATTATTATTATTATTATTATTATTATTATGTTACTTCTTTCCGTAGTTTATCAATATAATATCGTCTAATATATAATCGTAATTGAAGTGATCATTGGAGCACTTGATAATTAAGTGGTTTACTTGATGGATGGATGGATGGATGGATGGATGGAATTATAAATTATCTGTTTTTATATCATATTCCCTTCTGGTGCATGGTGATTTTAAGTACTCACAGACCTAAAAAAAATCTCATTATTACTTAAAATGCCAAACGATAAACTTAACTACCAAAATTGTTTTGAATGCTTCGTACGTTTCAGGCCTGTAGGTTTCATATGTATTTAGTACTAAATTGACATTGTCGCAAATGATTTACGAAGCGCGCCTGAACACAATTATGTTGCGGATCAAATCGCTTTAGACGTTTCTAGATACGCTGTAATTATGATGAAACAGATATTTTATTTTTATTCCTTATGTTGGATTCAGTGGCACATTCAATTCACAATTTCTATTGACATGAAGAGGAAATGAGAGCAGAGTGTTTTTCCCATTGAAGTGAGCAACTAGCCCAGAGTGGGTCTAGGTCTGGACGCAATATCAACGGCGTTACCACGACTCCGCATATCTTTAACAAGTATATAGTACTGTTTCATTTTTTGTCCTGCTGGGCGAAGTAGTTTCAAGTCTATGGCTCTTACTGTCTTTTCAAGCGATAGAAAAAAAAATATTACAAGACATTTAAATGAAGCGAAATGAAATCGCAAACAAGAATGATATAAATTATGCTTAACTGAACGAAGAATTATTTTATGGTAGTTTAAATTTATTTCTAGGAGACAAATTTTGCGTTCATCTCTTTGTCAAAATTTAACCTTTATACAACAATCTGGGATACAGCATAGCAATATGCATATATATATATATATATATATATATATATATATATATATATATATATATATATATATATATATATATATACACTTATAATATTAACTCTTCATACTTGAACAAATATAATTAATGAACATTTTGTTTGTATGAAGCAAATAATAATAGTGTTGATAATTTAAACAGATTAGCAGCTATACAAGTAAATGATGATATTGCTTTATACAAGCTTACAAAGGGTGTGATGAGATTTGATTATGATCTTTAACGTAACTTTAACAATTTTTAAGTCATATCTATAGGATGTCTGTAATGTGACAATTTATAGTGATCTCTAGCATCGGGGCATCATAACGCAGACATGTGCCATGATGTCCCACCCAGTCACATTATCCTGACACCAGGCCGACCAGCCTTAACACTAACCTCTTAATGCTGAACGTCAAAGGGGCAGTTGTTAGTACCATTTTTGTATGTCTTTGGTATGACTTGACCGAGGATAGAACCCACGACCTCCCGCATCCGAGGTGGACGCTCAAACCACAATTCTACGGAACAAGCTTAGCGTTATTTTAAAACATCTCTGTATGGCTTCTCACATATACGACTATTTGCACGATGCGTCCTAGTTGAAAACTGAAGATCTAGACAGTTTTAATATCATGTAATTAATAAAAGTCTACTCGTTCTGGAATAAACAATTCTGAGGCAATTTTATATCCACAACACCTTTGCCTTGAGACGACAACAGGACAATGGAATTTAATGATTGGGACAGTAATGCACTTCACTTTCAAACCTATGAGTGCAAGAAATTTAACTTCAATAGTTATGTATATGTGAACAAAATATCCCAAATTTGATTATATATAGACATAATGCTGCTTATCTTTAGAATTGGATGTCTTACATACATTAATGTGACTTTGACTTGCTATTGGCAACCTTATACCTCATAAAGACAAAATGAGATAAAATGTGCTTTATACAAGTCTGTTCTGAAACACGTTAAAGTCAATATAATAACAAATACACTGTTTTGTTGGAAGATTGAATAAACGTCGATTGACATGACAGTGTCATGTAAGTCTTACATCTATTAAGTCTGTATCGGATAAGTGTATAAAACTCTGGTCATCGTTCCAATCATCTTCGCTAGCTAAGGATCCTATCTTCACCTTTTCGGATCAAACATATATTTCCATTCATTGTCCTAGCGATGTTTACTGGATTTCATGAGTTGCGTCCCTTAGTCTGAACGCAAACTAACTAGTGTATAGCTGCAGTTCACTATACATCGGAAGGAATTGGTGGGGGAATTGACTTAAAAAGGATACTTGGTACATTTAACATAACAAGTGAGACTACGCACCAGAAAGAATTCATTACATGTTTGTTTGAGTAAAGAATGGAACTTTAATAAAAAAAAATTGCATATTTATGAATCCGCTCTAGTTGTGTGCTCCCATTGTCTCGATCACGTGAAATTCGCAGACGCTAGCACAGCAATATCTGATATGCTAACATTATTTTCACCTTGGTGGATTGAACAGATATTTCAATGCATTGTCCTAGCGACATTTACTAGATTTTATGAGATGCCACCCTTAGTCTGCGACGCAATCTAACCAAATAGCGTGTAACAGCGGTTCATTGTACATCGGATAGTGGAATTGACATAAAAAGGATACTTGGTACTTTTAACAAGTAAGACTACACACCAGAGAGGATTCGTTACATGAATGTCTGAGTGAAAAATGGACCTTCACTGAAAAGTCGCTTATTTATGTATCCGCTCAAGTTGTGTGCTCCCCTTTTCTCGATGATGTGGGAAAAGTTGAACAACATATTTTTTATTGGATGCTGCCGGATCCAATGAAATTTGCATACACAAGCGCATCAATATCTGCTGGATACACCGAGGTGTGGATATGGTTACAATATCAGATGCGTTTCGCATGAAAGAAACATGTTCTGGAGGAACCTATATCAAAGACATTCCTCTTGTAAAATGGAATAAACATCCACTTACATGCCAGTACCATGTAAATTCAAAGAGTGAATTGGGCAAAGGTTAGACTAGTTGTTTAATACAGATTTATTTTAGAGTGAAATCATGCAAGCTGTTTAAGTGTCATTCCATTAGCTCAATAGACACAATTAAAAAGTTCAAATTACTTTCGTCTCCGAATCCATATCTTTCATGACATGGACAACATTAATTTTATTCCATTCTATTTTAGACCGATACTAACTATAAGCTTATTCTGGTGTTTCCATCATTCATCTAATATATATATATATATATATATATATATATATATATATATATATATATATATATATATATATATATATATATATATATAGTTTTCTAGTTAGACAAACGAGGCACGTAGATCATGATACTTTATTTACCAATTCCAAAGAAAGCATTACAAAACTTAAGTTTTCTTACTACATATATAACGAGAAATGATCTGAGATTTATCAGTAAAAATTACGTAAACAGGTTCAAAATTACAGGATCAAAATAAAGTAATTGGTAATTCATTTACGTTGGTACGAATCTAGATTTAATTTATTTTGCAATTTCACTGAATTGTACTCGGAGAATACTGTGATTCCAAAGTAATTACATTCTGAAAAACTATTTGATCGACTAGACTTAAGAACAGGCCAACCTTGCGGCATAATGAACAGATGTGTAAAGAAAGATGTCATTGAAAATTTTTGTGGGCATTTTGCATATTGACATGTGTCCGGAAATCAAATCTACTTCAAGGTTCATCTGTGACTCTGTTTCATTTATATATATATATATATATATATATATATATATATATATATATATATATATATATAGAGAGAGAGAGAGAGAGAGAGAGAGAGAGAGAGAGAGAGAGAGAGAGATGCATACAATAAACTGACGACGAACAGTGCGAAACCAGTAACTAACTAGCCTGAGCGCTTTCGACTCGTAATGAGTTTTTCTCAAAGAAAGATACAAAGCATATATAAAACAAACAAATAAACACAAAAACGTTGTGTTTGTTAACCTCTACATGTCTGTCTCCACATGAGGTAAAACTATAAATACAACCAGCTTGTATAGACTTGTTGCGGATACTGAAAAACTGTGTATAATTCCATAAAAGTCCTCAAGCAAAAGCGACATCTATGTTTATTTTTTGGTAAATTTATGTAACACAGATTACTTCCCGGATATTTGATTCTATGCCGGTTATTCTTATAGTAAAAATTGAAGGATACTAAGAAGATTTATAAAAAGTTAAATTCTACAAGTGCGTAGTTTTCTTTTTCTAATCTTCTTGGTTTAGACCGCTTGGTTTCAATGTTCTAAGGCGGCGTATCCAGTATGATTCCTTTTCCTTCCTGGTTTCGGAACTCCAGCTGTGGTTGTTAGCAATAGCGATAAGTGTTATATCACTGAAAATGTGGCCAGGGGAGGAGAAGTGTTCTGCGACCGGGCTTCTGTACAGCTTTTTTGTTATCCAATCAGATCTAGGAAGGTTTATCCTTTTGTGTAGCTAAACTAAACATATATGGTCCAAACAAAACGTGCAAGACAGTGAATGTGATTTATCCCATCACAAGTAATATCTGTGGCCTTCAGTACGTCGGAGAAACTGAAAAGCTACACAAAATCCAAAATGTTGCTTTGTTACAATCTCGACATTGTTATACATATTGAATTAGTAGTGTTTATTGGTTTTTCCTCTATGATTACATGTTATGCCTTTATGTATTTTATTCTTGACAATTTCCCAAAATGACATTGTGTACCTAACCAGTGACATTTACTTTGTAAACAACATAATTCACTGCTATTTTTCTATGAATATATATTAAATATTCATATAATTACCATGAACATAAATATGTTTTCTTCTATCTGAATGTAGGACAGCAGGTTTCCACGTAGCAAATGTTAAACTTATTGACAACTTTGAATGTTTTCGAGAGGAACCTAACCTTCATCCTAGTTCTATCATTGTATTTTAACATTTCATATAATATTGTTTACTTAAAACATGTTTCATTTTTACTTTAACGTGTAAAGCAAGATCAGTCGTTTTGTTGTATTTAGTTTTTAATTTTGGTGCATTTATTTATTCAAATAGTTTTTCGCTGGAATTACAATGTGCTCAATAATATTCTTGGACTTGGAATGATAGTGAATTCAGACAAGTACATTTGTGAGTATTTTATTCTCACAAATCAAATGACAGTTAACTCTATAACACATTCCTTGACTTTGAGACATTGCAAATGCATAAATTCGGAGATGTGATAGAACTATTAGGACTACTGGAGATTTACTTCACTGTAAATTCTTTTAAAATGTTTTAATTTAATCCTACGTAATTAGCCTATTTTTTAATTTTACATGACTTATTGGTTTTCTCTCCTTTCTGATATTTCCTTTAAGACCATATTACAAGCAACTGATGAGATGTAAAGTCTTTAACTACTCCATGGCCTGCACCAAAGATCAAACGACCATACAAATAGCTAAGCATATTCCATATGTATAATGTTTGCGTGTCAATTCCATTCGCAAATATTACAAGCTAAAAGTTTTTAGAGGTACTAACTGCGCACGGATATTTTTATACTGTTTAAAAAGGAGATTGTAAGACTAGTCTACGGCAAACTGAAAACTGAAAAACCGTATCAACTTTTAACAATTATGTTGTCCCTAAATGTTCTTCTAAATATTTTATCAATAATTTCAGCTTCCCCTAATATTAATCCTTTAATCCCGAGTTTTTTATTTTCATTCAATCATATATTTACTCATCCTCTCATTCGCCATAAATTCTTGTATTCAAGTATACATTCATTTAAAAAATAAAACTTGTCCCATATGATATTGCTTTATTGGTTTTTTTTTAACTATTACACATCTTAAGTGTCTTAGTAACAGTGTATGTAGCTATACAGCCCTCTTTCTTTATATATTTGACATTTTAGCGATATGACTGCAAAATTATTAAAGCTACTTAAAAAATCCAAATCACTCACACACTTTCCTTCATTCCTTTTATTTATTTATTTATTTGTTTATTCATTTATTTATTTATTTATTTATTTCTTCCTCTCATGTGTGTTTCTACTTCTAACAGGACGTTAAAATACTATGTGATGGGTAATTGCTAAATTGATGACAGGGAGAGAGAGGGAGACAGAGAGAGAGAGAGAGAGAGAGAGAGAGAGAGAGAGAGAGAGAGAGAGAGAGAGAAACAGCTTTTTACCTCCATCACCGATAGACATATTCTTACTACACCTTATTACCTTAGTAACCCAATTAAAATTAAAAGCAAATTACGACTACGTTTTAACATAGTAACACGAGGCGTGATTCGACTCGTTTATCAACATTTCTTGTGACTGCATAATTTGTGTAAAGTAGTTCGTTGAATATATATTGATATGAATTATGAGGTTTCTAATTCACACGACTGTAAAGTTTGCATTTTACAATACGATATTCAATAAGAGCAAAACTAAAGGAGAGCACACGAAATTTAAATAAGAAAATCTGTCTTTTAATGAATTCATTATCAGTAGTATATGTAGACAACATTGGCCCACGTAGACCGTAATAATAAAAACAGCCTCTGACGATATGGCTAACATGTATAGGCCTAAAAGACACCCCCTGGTACGATAAAGCCCCAAGATTCATAAACCCAAATGGCACTGCCTGGGACTGTATAGCATCCAATCCAATAAAATGTGAATTATAGTCGCATACGCATCCTGCCTGGCGACTCTTAAAGCCCCATAAGAGACCAGAGAACCTCACCCGAGGGTGAGGGCTCCATTAAACCTCATCCATGTGTGGCCTTCAGCCTAGATTCCACAGTGAGACACTGCTTGGGACTGTATAGCATCCAATCCAATCCAATGGGAATTATAGTCGCATACGCATCCTGCCTGGCGACTCTTAAAGCCTCATAAGAGACCAGAGAACCGCACCTGAGGGTGGGGACTCCAATAAACCTCATCCATAGGATCCATGGTAGGAAATCTTTAATCAGCATAGGCTTGCTGAACTCAGGATCCTACCCAGATGTTTGCTAGTATATTTTCCCTAGCACTGTTTTAATGGTAACAAGTAACAAACTAACAAGCAAGACAAATCAATAACAACCATGGCAAGAAATCGTTACTCCGCATTGGCTTGCAGAGCTCCGGATTCTACCCAGGTGATTGCTAGTATATTTTCCCAGCACCTGTTTTAATGGTTATAAAACAAACAAACAACAAGATAATAACAAAGAAAGAAAGAGATGAAAATCTGTCTTTTAATGATTTAATTATCAGTAGTATATGTAGACAATATTGTCAAAAGTAAACCGTAATGATAAAAACAGCCTCTGACGATATGGCCAAAATGTATATGCCTAAAAGACACACCCTGTGTCGATATGGCACCAAGATTTATAACCCAAATGGCACTGCCTGGGACTGTATAGCCTGAATGCGAACCTTTATATGGCCAAGTGGAACGGCACATATGGCATGACGTCACAGTACTGGACACTCGCAAAAATGTGGCAAGTTGTTAACCTAAATATGTGCATCTACACTAGGTAGGCACACATAGTAGAGAGAGAAACACATACGCACAAACACACACACACACACACATATATATATATATATATATATATATATATATATATATATATATATATATATATATATATATATATATATATATATATATATATATATATATATATATATATATATATATATATATATATATATATATATATGCAACACAATCATATATTTATCAGCATCAATCTCTCCAACATACATTATAAATCGAATAAAATAAATTTTATGCAAGAAAGAATTGATAATTTGTCGATGCATAGGAAGTGGCCCTGATTACGACCGTTGTTTGTTATGTTAACGCCATTCCGTTAGCACTCAGGACATCGCATAGGTCTTCTGATCTTCCAGAAATTCTTCTAACCTTGACTCAAATTGCGTCCCACTTCTAGTCTGTAGATGAAGGCTTTCTTCATACAACATTGTCATTCCACATAAATTATTTTCCAAACAGCTGTGCCTGTGATCCTGATAATGGTTCTTGTTGTTTTCACTTACATGGGTAAGTCAGTACAGCACTTTTAAAAAGTTAATAGATTTCTTCTGTTTTCCACTCTCTCTATTTTCTTTAGCTTCTTCACCTTTACACTTTTTCTTCTCTTCTCCCTAGCATTTTTCTCGTATTCTTTTCTTTTCTGTCTTACTTTTATCTATGCAACGGGGTTCTTCTTTTGCCGAGGACACATCATTTTCTTCATCCTCTTCCTGTTCCTGTTGTTTCTTAGGGTACTCTAAAGACCAATGTCCTTTCTCTTTACAATAATAACAGGCATATTGACTTTTGTTTCTACTGGCACTGGTCTTGCTTTTACGACGACCTGGACATTTTGTAGCCAGTGCCCTTTGTTCTGGCAGGAATAGCAAGTATCTTGACTTTTACCTCGAAAGGAGGAAGTGTAGTCCGTCGGTTTAAGAAACTTTTCGTTTGAGACCTCGCAAAGCTCTAATCAGAAGTTCAATCTGTGTGGGTTCCTCCATCCTGCTGATAGCTTTGAGAGTGAAATGAATACTGAGAGGGAAGTCAATTGTCATTTATATATGCACTGGTCTATTATGGATATATAGGAGTCTATGGCGTTTCAAATAAAGTCATTTGACTTTTTGCAATCAAGATTAAACGATCACATCATTTCGTAAAGACAGAAGAAACTAAGAGACAGAAAGGTGATTTAATGCCTTGCATAGAAGACGATGTTCTGGCACAAATTCATGCCAGTGATTTTGAAGATGAGATCAGTGAACCAGAATTTAAACCCAGAGAGTCTACATTCAGTCAAAGTCCATCACTACCAGTAAACCCTGAAAAGTACTACCACATTTAAGAAATGGACGAACGCTCCTCTAGAAAATTTAGAACTACAGCCTTCACAAACACGGTGAAGTTTAAAGATTTCAAATCCGACGTTCCATAGGAAAAAGTTTTGCAGTTTAGAAGAATTAACACCTTCCAAAGTAATGTACAAGATTGAATACTTGGAACAATCCAATAAGTTTCACATCACCGACGGAAAAACGACACTGTTCATGATCCAGGTTTCTCATCTCCAAGGAACAGGACAACTCAAAATGGTGTTATTGGTAGAAAAATTAATCATCACCCAAAAGAGTCTCGTTCAAATTTACAACCCCCAAGACAAGATGTGTTTAGCTCGTGCGATTGTGGTGGGACGAATGTATGCCGGCAAGGATGATACGACATAATGGAAAAGATTCTAGAAAAGTATCGACAATCGGACCGAACCAAACAACAAAGAGAAGCAGAACTGCTGCTACGGCAAGCAGGGATATCTAAAGATAGAACCTGCGGCATTCTTGAAATGCAGAGACTACAAGACGCCTTGGCTCCATGTTAACACTTGAATGTACACCCACAATAACTGCACGGACCTCCACTGTTTCGAGTTAACGATTTGAAACACGAAAAATACATTCACGTCTATCATCACTGCATTCCTTGCATACGGTTATTAATGTAATAAATGTGACTATTGCTCTAACAAGTGAGAGCATCACAAGCATTGTTGATGGAAATGCTCAGAATGGTTATCACCAGAACCCTGTCTGAACGAAGGGCAAAAACGAGATCATTGCTGTTTGTCAGCGCACGTTTTTCAGTCTAACTTGTTAACAATAATATCTAAAGACGCAATGTACTTGTCAGTTTTTGAGATTGTGACATACTTTTGGAAAAGGCATACATACCTTCAGTATCAAGGCGCAAGTCTATTCAGGAATGAAGCGATGTCATATTTGTCGCCAAATCGAGGACTTGGAACATCAATTCTATATTCGAAAATACCATTCCAAACATGAAGAAGAAGGTAATGACCCGAAGAAATGAATTTCATCTTTCTCCATTTCGAATACATGCAAAAGACAGTCATTCACATTGCTAATGTCTGCGTGGCTCACCGAGGGTGCGATAAATGCAACCAAGAACCTATGTTGATTCACTGCCATTACTGCAGCAAGATTCCTGGAGGACGTGGAAAAATCATTCTCCTTCTGAAGCCTAACACAATATTCGATTTTGCCCAATGAATCTTAAACACTATTGACGAAACGTGAAGCTCAGAAGATATCGAACGTTACGGATATTGTTATCGCTATGCTACGGTGATGGCTCCCAATTTCTCGGGATACGATGGACAGTTTATTTTGAGATACTGTGTGGAACAAAGTACCTAAAGTGACTGAATGGAGCCAGAATTATTTTCATGCGAGTGGGACAAGTGCAGTTTAAAGATTCGATGAGTTATTTGGCCATGCCTTTCAGACGAATGTCTAAAACGTTTGGCATGAAAGAAATGGTCAAAAGCTATTTTCCACACCTTTTCAATACCGGACCTAATCATCACGCCTTTCTACCCCATTTACCTAAGGCTGATTTATATGACCCAATAACAGGCGTAACGAACAATGAGAAAATCTCTACGCTTCATACTAGAATCACGCATCGGACCCTTCGACTTTCAGGAAGAAAGTTTAAAGTATTGTCACTCTGACGTGGACATTTTTATGTTTGTAAAATTTCGAGAATTGTTTATAGATCCTTTGATAGAAGCCCGCACCATTGCTAAAGCATGTTCCTTAGCATACCGCCAAAGATTCATAACCGGAAACACCCGGGCTGTCATCAGTCCTCAAATAACCAATTTTATCAAATGTCAATCCTCGGCCAAAGCCCTACGTAGGATAAATTTCTTGTCCTACAAGGAAGACAAATGGATCCAACAAGCTCGCATCGGAGGAGGTGAAAAGACCATGGAAAGGTATTCGGTAGATAGCTGGGACTTAGAAAACCCTCAGATCGTGTGCGAGTTTAACGAGTGCTTATTTCACGGATGTATCATCTACTAAATTCTGCATGACACTAAAAACCAGCTTTTACAACGGACCTTGGAAAAGTTGTACCAGGCCAATTTTCAGCAACGCTTGAAGTTAGAAATGCAAGGATACCAAGTGTTAGAAATGTGGGAACACGAGTACGATGACCGATTGAAATCGATCCCGAGTTTCAACGCATCGTGGAAAGTTACAATTTTTCGCCGAGCCGATGAACGTCATCCTCTATGCCAAATTCGATAATACAACAGAAATCAACAGTTTGAGAGAATTCATTCTAGATGACTAGAACCTATGTTATACATTTATCCTTCTTTGAAAGGTGGATAATCTTTGGAATGGTAGGATACCGTGTAGGCAGACCCCCAGACCGAGACGAAGAAAACATAGTGGTCAAGTCCAGATGGTCAAAACAAAAACATTTATTGTCCTGTTTTGCCCAACACTTGGTCAAGAAAGAATGCTATGAATTTCACGATCATCCCAGTCTACACGACAAATGTCTCATGATGAGCCAATAAGCAAAACAGAACGAGTATCTGGACGAGGCTTAGGGTCTCATCTCGGAAGAAGCAGTGTGGCATAAGTTGTCTAAAGGCTTGCGTCATCATTCATGTTTTCCATTGTCTACTCAGCAGATCTTTCACATACAAAATCTCTTAGCTTAGAGTTGGGAAACAAGGCGAAGAAACGTTTATTTGTCAGATCGTTTCAATCAAAAGGTCAGAATTGAATTGATGACTTATCATTACCTATGAAAAAGAAACAAAAAGAAGAAAAAGTGAATACCTGGGAATTGTATTACTTTTTGAACAACAATTCGTATACTGTTTCTTGAAATCATTTCGTGTGTGCTGAAGATGAACTACATCATCGCAAACTTCTAGGCCATCAAGTTTATGTCATCAACACGGACGACAGTCATCATCCAGGAACTCACTTGGTAGCCATCTACTTTCCTCAAGAGACTTGTATGAAGTATTGTGATTCGTATGGATTATCCCCATTAGGAAGATGATATCAGTGTCTTTATGAGAAGAAATGTCCAGACAACACAATACGCTGATGTGAAATTAACACCACAGATTGCATGGTGTGTGGACACAGTCTGGGATATTCTTTAGAATATTTAGTAACTTAGTTTGATCGTCACTCTTCTAATAACTATGAGAAACTAGATCGATGGTAGTGTGACCGTTATAGTTATTTTATGTCTTTAGATAGCAAAGGTAGTGTACATCAATGGCCACATGCCTTTCATCGATGGAAATCTCACATATTTCACAACGTTGTCAAAATTAATTTGTTTGCTTGCTATTATTTTTCCTTGTTCTTTGTTCATTGTTACTTGAATATTAAATGTTGTATTTTTTTAAAAAAAAACGTGTCTGTCGTTTGTTAAAAAAAACGTGAATATATGCTCTTTGACTTCTCTCTACCCCTCACCATTACATGAGCTATCATAACGTTTCGACACTAAAACACTGTAAGGATGTTTTCCGTCGCGTCTGCGTTTTAACTGTAAAAAGCGGATTGGTCTCCTGTCTGACCATGCACTACTGATACGTTGGACTTCCAAACTAGCTAAATTGAACGAAGCTTACGTCAGGTTATATCGTGACAGGATAAACCTGATACCTAAACCTGAAGAGACAGAGAATGTCAGGATGTTATCCAAAGTTCAAGACCTCATAGAAGAGGCCGTTATAGAGGAAATTAAGAAAGAACAAGAAGAATGGACATAAAAAGCAGACTTCAGAAGTATAGAGAACAAAAATACTAACAGAAACGGTTGCAGCAGCAACAACAATTGCAAGAACCAGACAGAGGTTTTGTGAACTGTCGAAAAGACACCAATCAATTTTATTTCTTTTTTCTCAGAAGATAGCCATACCGTATAGAAAAGCCTGCTGCCAGACGGGGACGCAATTTTAGACAGTAAAGCAAAAAGATTGTCATTACTCAGTTAACAAAATAAGCCCTTTTCAGGGCTACCCAATACTCTCAAATTACCAAACCATTTACAATTTTAAACAATAAAAAGAAATGTGTCTATAAACACTTCATTTCTTTGGTCAGTACAAAATTCCACCCTTTGTTTTCTCTAACTTGTTTAATCGTGCAAATTGAATATTCTGTGTTCGTAAGCAAAAGGTCAGTGTAAATGCTTCTTTTAAGTCTCGCGTTTTATCTAATGGTAAGTTTGGATGTTATGGGGATGTTTACCTTCACGTTCTTGTTTTAAGTATATACATTAATGCGGCACAATCGTCAGTCTGGCTACTAATCATTGAATCGTCAACTTAAAAATGATCTGCAGATTAACAAAACTGAAGAAACTCCAAACGCACCTGAAATATGCCAGCCGTCTTTTGGACGAATTGACTATGGAGGCCACAGAAGAGAAAGAAGAGATAGAGGATGAGGAGAAGAAATCAAAAAAGAAAACAGAAGGAAAGAATCCTGTCTCACCTCTTCATGATAACTCAGTGTGTGGTGAAAAAAGAGATAAGGACACAACCACAACTATTACCAACAAGACCTCCGCAACCAAAGCCACTACCAGCATCACAACTTCATCTTCCGCGGTTCACTATCTCAGAGACGGAAGACTGGGAGAGTGAAGCCGATCAACATCACTCTGTGCTCCCATCCACAAGCATCAATTTGGAACGAGATTGTAGTCGTCGTTGTGTGTATGATGCCCGCCCTGGGAGGTGCCAGCATTAACCAGGTACAATTGGAGTTCTTAAAAAAGCAGCCCTTCTCATGGCTAGGCAGATCTCTTGAAAAGAGAGAATATTCAATTTTCCAATTATTGTGAATGTAGAGTAGTGTGAATATAAAGAATAACTCGTTTACTTCGTTTGTGTGGATAGTATATTTATTTGTTTAATGCTTGCCCGTTCGTTGGTGTGGATAATATATTTGTGTTTTATGCCTGCTCGTTCGTTGGTGTGAATAGAATATGGGTGGGTATTTTTTCTTCTCTTACGTCCTTGGTGGGGGTAGTATATAACGTGTGTTTTATGTTTACTTGTTCGTTGGTGTGGATCGTATATGGGTATGTGTTTTTTCATCTCTTCCTTTCCTGTTGAGGATAGTATATTTTTGTTTTCTTTGCTTGCTCGTTCTTTAGTGCGGATAGTATATGGGTGTGTGTTTTTCATCTCTTCCTTTCTTAGTGTGGATAATATATCATAACTGAAGTATGAATAGGGGATATTTTCGTTCACGTCCGTTCTTGACGTATGAAATGGGGAACTCTCGTCAGTTTGGCTATCCCCGCTCACTATAAATCGAAGGGCTATATTGTCCCAGAGTGTGCCAATCGGGTCAATAAATTTTGGGGCTATATTGTCCCAGGCTCTTCTTAACATTACGGTGTACGTTACACTATATCGTCCCCATAAACTACTATTATTCTTTAGTGTAAAATTAACAGTAGCGAAAAGAACGAAATATGTAAGATAGTTTATTTACATATAGTTTGCATACACATAAAAATATATTCTTTACAAGTTTTGTTTCTATTTTAAAAATTAGGAAATATTTTGTACAGATACTCAGCTTTAGCATTAATTATATGTAATGGGTTTGTTTGGATGCGATCTATTAATCGTAAAACAAACTTACATGATATGACATCAACCAGTAATTGTGTGAGGAATACATTTTACGGCTCAGTCCAAAAAAGCTTTTATTTTGTTATACATACGGTTCATCCCATCTTAAGTCACTTTTAAACTGGCCCTGTACAATTATCCATGACGTCTCAATTGGGGGTTGAAAAGTACAAACGTGGATTTGTGTTCTATATACTCAGAAGTATAGGCAAAAATTGATACTTGTTCAGTCAATTAGAAAGTGCTTTTCACTTATATTTTTCTATAAAATAAACAATTTTATGATATAAGTATTTATGTCTCCAAACTATTTAGTATTTCTTGTGCGATGAATTATTTGCTCTTTAATTAATAAACTTTAATTGCAATTGATAGTTGAAATGGTGACTTAATCTCTGTAACTGTGGTGCTAATACCGACACAATATAAGGTGTGGGAAATGTAATGAATGTTGTTCTTGTAAGTATCATTTTGATGACTCTAATAATAATAATAATAATAATAATAATAATAATAATAATAATAATAATAATAATAATGATGATGATGATGATGATGATGATAATAATAATAATAATAATAATAATAATAATAATAATAATAATAATAATAATAATAATAATAATGATGATGATGATGATAATGATGATGATAGCATCAATATGCAAAATAATAATGATACTAATTTATAACATGCCTTTAATTATGGTGGTTAATATAGTGATCAGATTACAATATGTTCTGTATAATAAATAATGGCAACATTAGTAGTCGGAGGAGAAGTTTGTTGTCTTGTTTTTTATTATTATTATTATTATTATTATTATTATTATTATTATTATTATTATTATTATTATTATTATTATTATTATTATTATTATTAACTTTCTCTGGTTATGATAATGTTCATGAAAACATCCATAAGTTTATGAGTTATTATCATACTTTCATACTTTCGCCGCCGATTCTACCGGACAAAAGGATATTGATATAGATAGGAATCGTAATTACAATGCAAAGAAGTATTGGGAACAGTTATATTTTGATCCAAAACCGGGGAAAATTAAATACTAAATTATGAGAAACATTCAGCCTCATGGAGACAATTTAATAAAAGAGTCTTTAACACACTTATGCATATGTAACATATTACAATCAAGTTAGGTGTCTTTAACACACTTATGAATATTTGACATTACAATCAAGTTAGGTGTCTTTAACACACTTATGAATATTTGACATTACAATTAAGATAGGTGTCTTTAACACACTTATGAATATTTGACATTACAATCAAGTTAGGTGTCTTTAACACACTTATGAATATTTGACATTACAATCAAGTTAGGTGTCTTTAACACACTTATGAATATTTGACATTACAATTAAGATAGGTGTCCTTAACACACTTATGAATATTTGACATTACAATCAAGTTAAGTGTCTTTAACACACTTATGAATATTTGACATTACAATCAAGATAGGTGTCTTTAACACACTTATGAATATTTGACATTACAATCATGTTAGGTGTCTTTAACACACTTATGAATATTTGACATTGCAATCAAGTTAGGTGTCTTTGACACACTTATGAATATTTGACATTACAATCAAGTTAGGTGTCTTTAACACACTTATGCGTATTTGACATTACAATCAAGTCAAGTGTCTTTAACACACTTATGAATATTTGACATTACAATCAAGTTAGATGTCTTTAACACACTTATGCATATTTGACATTACAATCAAGTTATATGTCTTTAACACACTTATGCATATTTGACATTACAATCAAGTTAGGTGTCTTTAATACACTTATGCGTATTTGACATTCCAATCAAGTTAGGTGTCTTTAACACACTTATGCATATTTGACATTACAATCAAGTTATATGTCTTTAACACACTTATGCATATTTGACATTACAATCAAGTTAGATGTCTTTAACACACTTATGCATATTTGACATTACAATCAAGTTAGATGTCTTTAACACACTTATGCATATTTGACATTACAATCAAGTTAGGTGTCTTTAACACACTTATGCGTATTTGACATTCCAATCAAGTTAGGTGTCTTTAACACACTTATGCATATTTGACATTACAATCAAGTTAGGTGTCTTTAACACACGTATGAATATTTGACATTACAATCAAGTTAGGTGTCTTTAACACACTTATGAATATTTGACGTTACAATTAAGATAGGTGTCTTTAACACACTTATGAATATTTGACATTACAATCAAGTTAGGTGTCTTTAAGACAGTTATACATATGTAAGATATTACAATATAGGAAGAACAAATAAGTTTTATGCCTACTTAAACAATACTTGAATCAATACGCGAGATGGGTGTCCATACGTTTACGAGGAAATAAAATACATTTTCCTATACTTCAAAAGTTAATTCACCCATATTGTAATTTATTATTACACGTTGACATAATCGTATATTATGAGTACACTCCATTTAAAAGTTTGTTATGTACGTGAAAAGTTTTCCAAATGAGATGACGCAATATGAAATTTGATCTTTATCTTTACATCTAGAAAAGAAATATATACGAATGTTTTAAAAACACGATATCTAAAATGAAAGTGGAAATAAAGTTTCTTCCATAAGAATTAGGAAAATAAATATCTTGATCAATTATGACAAAATATAAATATAAATCGAAATGTGTTTGTATTGTGTCAAACCAATTCAATGTTTTTCTCAGAATCATCTTCCTTTACCAAAGATGATATAATATTCATGACATAATAAAACCATGTATTTATTTTTCTTTCATTAGACCAATTATTGTTTCTAAAATTCCAACTCCTACATTATTTTTTAAAATGATTACATTATTTTGTTATATTTTTTATCCAGGCAAGGAATGGTTTCTTTATTTTGATGCTATTAATGTATCATATGCAACATTAAAGAGCATACAAACAACAATTCAAGGCCTACAGTGTCTAAACTTTTGGTATAGAGTGAATGAAACGGATGAGTCACAGATACAAGTCATTGTACATGATATAGGTGGAGACAATGATTCTACGATTTGGGAAAAGTCTTATAATGATACTGGCTGGAATCTCGCCACGGTTAAAATTGACCTTCAGTAAAGCACACCAGTAACGCTTCTCATACGAGGAAGAACTGGAAGATCTTGTAGCAAGATCGGAATAGATGACGTAGTACTCAAACTAGAATCTTGCCTTGGTAATAATAACAATACAAATGGTGACAATAATAGATAGCTTCTTAGTCCTATCAAAGATAGAGATTAGAGGGTCTTATTCTCCTTTTGTTCCAGCGCTAATATCGAATATGTCTGATTTTCTTGCATAAGCATATTTTATTCAAGAGTAAGTATACGCAAATGGAATCAATATTTTCTTTATTAAGAAAAATGAAATAAATCCGAACTTAATCCAGGATAAAGAAAATTCTCGTTAGCATTATATTTGTTCTCAGAAGGATCATATTATCTTAACAACACATCTTATTTCTTTTTCCGTACCACTTGTAGCGTCTTTAGAATATTATGAGAGATCATATAAGGTTAGAGGACCTCCACAGAAAGGATTGCAAACTGCCGCTACATTTGAAACTATATCTCGATATTGCTGCAACGGTATCTTCTTATCATTGCAACGATACAGTGTGTTATGTTGTGCCGTTGTAACAATAAAAGGTATTATATCAATGCTACAGAAGAGTACAAAACTTCTGCTGGAACTGTATATGAAATCCAGGTTTCGAAAAAGCCACTCGGTAGAAAACTTTAGTAACCGCTGCACCGGCTAATTTAACGTGGCCTTTTATTAATAAACTTTATCATTTGAAAATTAGTTTGAAAAAGCAATAGTTAAGACTCATCTCGTACGCATCAGGCACTGTTTTAAAGGAACAGAACATGTAGACAATAATACTAATGAGGACTTTGTATAACGCCTAAAGTTTAGAAGCTAAAATTGGTCCATACGTAAGTAGCAATCATTCAGCAGCAACAACAACAAAATATGTTTTGGAGAAAATTGAAAACCTGTGTTTTGTACTATTAGTTTTGTAATCGCTAAGTCTGGTAAGATGGATTTAACATAAAAAAGGGTCTGCAAGTTAAATCGGCAAATTCAGGACCAATTCAGCGGAATTGTGAGTGTGTGTGAATGAAAACACACAACAAGAAACACACTCACCTTCTCGAAGGCACCATAAACCAATATGTTAAAAAATAAATATCATGTACACATTGATTGGATTTGTGTGAAACTATGTGTAATAACTAAAACATTCAGGATACTGTATTTAGACCTTTGTGATCATATGTGTGTGTGTACAGTCAGTTTAGGAACGCAGGTTTTCTGAGTTGTATTTCTTTATTGATGTCTGTTTTTTAGTTTATTTTGTTATAGTTCTGAACCTTTTTCCAATATTTTTACAGTTCATTTTTGTTTCATGTTTTTTTAAGTACAAGTGGATAATTGAAGGATTGTTTGCTTTTTAATTATTTCTCTTCCGAATTCATTTGCATAGCGTTTTTCCTTTGAAACTCAGTGATACGGTCAAGTGAGTGTTGTCCTTATAGTCCAATACTGTTATGCGTTCCTTTATATATTGTATTTATTTAGTTCGTTTCGTGAAGCTAAAGGAATTTGTTTACACTACAAATATATTATCTCTTTAACATATTATAGGTCCAGAAATGTTCTTAGGGAAATATATCTAAGTCATTGTTAATGCTTTCCTCACCAACTTAATATTCTAAATTCATTCAAGCAATAATTCATTAACCTGGCAATATTTTATTACGACCTTGTAGTTCAATTGTGTATTTAAAGGAATGAATTCTGAATAAATATTTTTATTTCATTTAATTTCATTAAATGTAATTATTCATATTATTACATTAATATCATTCTAATAAGTTGTTACATACATACATACATACATACATGCATGCATGCATGCATGCATGCATGCATGCATGCATGCATACATACATACATACATACATACATACATACATACATACATACATACATACATACATACATACATACATACATACATACATACATACATACATACATACATACATACATACATACATACATACATACATACATACAAGTCAGCCCCTTGGAACATTAGACCTCACCCTACCTTTTTCATTACTATTAACCCTATATAAAATTTGCCTTGACGCCATATCACTCAAGATGTGCCATTTAACACTGTAAATTTCGCCGCTATATTATTTACCCATTGACGCTACGTCAGCTCCGCTATACTGCTAATTTGATAGCTTTCTAGAATGGAACCATTCACCTAATAGTCATACCTCTCATGTTGTAATTTTGACTAATTAGAATTCACTTTTATGTAAGGTTTCATGGGCTGATTCTGTTTTTGTACCGTGTTTAATGTGATTCTAAGACTCCGAAACAAGGAGGTCAGTGTGAAGTCAACCTCTTCCGGTTTAACCAGTTTCTTCGTCCCTTTGAAGATAGCCGTCCCTTTGTTTCATCCAGTCTTGATTCAATCTGAAATCTTGCGCAACAAATGTCAGTAGACAATGCCGTGGTGACATTTTCCACCCCAAACAAAATGTGAACATGAGGAGAGTCTTTACAATCTGTCACTAGGGAAACAACTCACTTTTACTCATTTCAAAATTGTTTATAAAACATAAAGATCATACACAAAATGTACGTTTCTGTGGTAATAACGTTTGTAGTTAGTATCACCGAGTTAAGAAAATATTATTTAGTTTATGTTGACCTAAATATTGAATAAATTTCACCAGATAAAAAAAAATTACGTCTAATCTCAACAGATAAAACATTTGCATGTAATCTCAACACATATAATACGGTTCAAAAACATACATACATACATACATACATACATACATACATACATACATACATACATACATACATACATACATACATACATACATACATACATACATACATACATACATACATACATACATACATACATACATACATACATACATACATACATACATACATGCATACATGCATACATACCCCCGGAACTAGATTTATAATAATCGTAGAGTACGAACTAAAACTTCTCTAACCTGTATGGTATGGTATGATTATATATTATATTATATTATATTATATTATATTATATTATATTATATATATATATATATATATATATATATATATATATATATATATATATATATATATATATATATATATATATGGATAGATCATTACCTTGAATACGTTTCATTTAATAATTGCAAACGGGTAAGATGAACGATTTTCTCACTTTCACTAAAAATATTTTTTTTTCTTGCAATCACACTATCCCCCACATTGATTTCAACATAAAGGGCTTGGAAAATAATTTGCCTAATATCCAGGAGGTCTAGAGGAATTGGAGGTAGCAAGAAGTCAAAGATATTGGCAGACAGTCTTCATGGGCAGTTATCTGAATGATTCCAAGCCACAATACATCATCCAGTCGTTTTGAATCATGTTATTTAGGATGGGTGGTTAATGCAATTCTGAGCTCCTTATCATTTCGTCTTCTCCACAAGAACATTGACGAGATATATTTATGTTACTATTTCGAGTGATTTGTGTCTGTTGAAGGCTAAAATATGGGTCAGAGGTTCCGTGATAGCTTTCACGACCAATAGTTAACTGGTTCGAATAATGCACTGATTAGGTCACGTCGGTCGCCATGGCCTACAATAGTGATCTATTGTCAGCGGCAGGATATGACTATTCCATTGTTCATATACCGTAAAAGAGCAAAGAAATGATTTTAATAATAAAAAAGCTCAGAGTCAAATGTCTCCGATAGAGCTTTGTTTCATATAATCTACTATGACAAGTATTTCAGCATTGCATTTCTCTTAATACGGTATACATTAAACCAGACATGAACCTAATCGTCTGTCTCGTAATTGTAAGATAATGAGATTTCCGAAAACACTTGCACACGAGTGTCTTTCATGAAATCATTATACACACTTTTATATCCAAGTATGTCAAGAAAGATAATGCAATCTTGCTACAAGCTAACTGAAATTTCGCATCAGGATACGGAAATTAATATTGTTGCATCCCATGCTGTACTTGAAATGTAAGATGGGACATTTCACGAATCACTTTTCCTGACTTTTCTTGGGTGATTGGAATAAAATTAATTGGGTTCTTCGGACTGTTTGTACCACCCACGATTAAGACAATGTTACAAAAGGTCTGGAAAGAGGTTTCCCTGTATGTATGTATGTATGTATGTATGTATGTATGTATGTATGTATGTATGTATGTATGTATGTATGTATGTATGTATGTATGTATGTATGTATGTATGTATGTATGTATGTATGTATGTATGTATGTATGTATGTATGTATGTATGTATGTATGTATGTATGTATGTATGTATGATGAATGTATGATGAATGTATGTGCGTATGTATGTATGTATGTATGTATGTATGTATGTATGTATGTATGTATGTATGTATGTATGTATGTATGTATGTATGTATGTATGTATGTATGTATGTATGTATGTATGTATGTATGTATGTATGTGTGTGTGTGTGTGTGTGTGTGTATGTATGTATGTATGTATGTATGTATGTATGTATGTATGTATGTATGTATGTATGTATGTATGTATGTATGTATGTATGTATGTATGTATGTATGTATGTATGTATGTATCTATGTATGTATGTATGTATGTATGTATGTATGTATGTATGTATGTATGTATGTATGTATGTATGTATGTATGTATGTATGTATGTATGTATGTATGTATGTATGTATGTGTGTGTGTGCGTGCGTGCGTGCGTGCGTGCGTGCGTGCGTGCGTGCGTGCGTGCGTGCATGCATGCATGCATGCATGCATGCATGCATGCATGCATGCATGCATGCATGCATGCATGCATGCATGCATGCATGCATGTATGTATGTATGTATGTATGTATGTATGTATGTATGTATGTATGTATGTATGTATGTATGTATGTATGTATGTATGTATGTATGTATGTATGTATGCATGTGCGCATTTGTGTATACACATGTACGGATATGTTACAATTGATATGGGGTGATAAAAAGACACACCAGATATATATATATATATATATATGTGTGTGTGTGTGTGTGTGTGTATTCATAAAGGAGGTACAGTGATAAAGAAGGAAAGTGGATATACCTTGATGAGATAACTATTTTGACTTTTTGCAGTGAAATATTCTCTGATAATGAAATTTACTTATTATGTATTACGCTCTGTCATTTCAGATTTCCTCAGTCGAGGGAAAACTCATCAATGCCAATTTCATTTGGTAAGAAATTGCTGGCAATTATTGATTTTAAAGGTGCTCATTCTTCTGCATTAAATGAGAGCTAATATTTAAGTAGTTTTACTATCAATTTTTGCTTTATCTTTGCATTTCGCAATTCCTTTTGAGCAACAAAAGAAGCAAGCAAAATATTTAAAAGTGCAATAAGCCTTTTTGAGCACAACATAAATAGAAAGAACCTTAATAAGATGCCACTGTATGATATCGTTTTTGATTATACACCTAACATATAGCAGGTGGCAGGTAACTAGATTTCCCGTACACATTATTCTGGTATATCATGCCATTGTATATTGAATTGGGCCTTTAGCAATTCTAAATTGATTGCCCAATTATAGTGTATACATTTGACAATAAACAGACGCAAAAACCCATTTTTCAATATAAATTAATCATTTCTATGAAAGCAAGTAGGCTACTATTCTCCACCAGTAATATCCACCGTTGCTAGAATTCCTGTCGTGCACAGAGAAACAAATATTGTACATGTTTAACGTTTAGTTTCGTAATTCATTTATCACTCTTTAAAATCAATGTTTGTAAGACTAATATGGACACAATTTCTCCATATCAGGAAACGAATATCTTCCCTTTACTTACACCGTATTACATACAAGTTAGATGTTGTGTGTCACACCATAATTAAAACTACAGTCTATAAATTTGCAGAGTATTGTGCACAGTTGCGCAAACGTGGAAAATGATCCAACGATGGATGTACGTCACTCTTTTTCCAGCATTCATATATGTTTACACAAATCCAAGTAGGTATATGTTTATACGAGAATAATTTCTCTCTCTCTCTCTCTCTCTCTCTCTCTCTCTCTCTCTCTCTCTCTCTCTCTCTCTCTCTCTCTCTCTCTCTCTCTCTCTCTCTCTCTCTCTCTCTCTCTCTCTCTCTCTCTCTCTCTCTCACATACACACACAGTCAAATGGGTCTATCTAAATCTGTAATGAAATAGTCTTACGTTATCAATGCTATTCACTTTAATCTATGTAATTGTTTAATACTGTATTTCAGGATATATACCTGGTGTAATTATTTGGGCGGTTTCTTTCTAAAGTGAATCAAAACTGTCTCGCGACTACATTGTAACGATTAATGATATATTTAATTCCATAGCCCTTTACGAAATCTGACCTTGCAGAACTCATACTTAACTTACGCATCACAAATAAACAACTTAGTACTTTATTATGATCACCTATCATGTATAAACACTGATTAAATTTGTTTAAATATTTAATGCTTGTTTTGTCTACTCGTAGTCATGAATTCCAGTTTGTAACAAATTGAGAACTGATTTTATTAATGATGCATTGTGACACACTGATGAAATATTAATATTATATACTACTTTATAATGTAAAACGGCGGACGAAGTTGTTGATTATATTTAAATGTTTAGATAAAGTTAACTAAGGTTCTGATTTATAATTAGCTTATATCTTTAGACTATTGCACATCTTTAAATTACACAGTTTACAACAATTAGATTTATAATTTTCCAAGTAAATACCTCCAGGTATTGGCTCAGGATTTTTTAGTTTTATGGCATATCAATAAATGCAAGTTTCATATCGCGTGAAATAAAGTTCTTTGATAATGTACAAACCGCGGAATTCTACTCAGTCAGATGATATTGTGGCACTCAGAGTCGACACTTTTAAATTTGATTCATACACGCAAAACTCGGTCCAACACAGATGTCTTGTAAATATTAAAGGTCGTCGTACCTTATATTAGGCTCATACATGTCATCGAGAACATTTAAGATCGTATATAAAGCAACTATCAAAGTCATTACAATCATCTAACATAGTACGCAATGCTAAGTTCAGAAAAGCACAATTATGTTACTGCCTATGGGAACACCGTGCTGTAATGTCTGTACAACAAATGTGATCATGAAACAATATACACGCCAATGACAAAACTAACATATGTGTTGGGGTTGACAAATGAATTGAGATTTCTTCTTCTTCTTGGTGACAATCCTTGCATTGGATATTTTCTCTCTGATATGCTTATTTTTATTTATCAATTAATGACATTATATCAGGCTAAGTATACCGTCGGAGATCTCGATTTAGCATCCAACAGTCATTTCTTGTGACACTGACGTCATCACTATGTTAAGATGAGTGATCTTAATCATTTATAGTCACGTGATATTCAACATAACATGTTTCAAATGAGGAGACCAACATAAATGGCCCACGACGACCAGCACAAGATAATCCACTTACAACAGAATATTGTATTATATTTTACAAGATTACTATGTTACTCTGGCGAAAACAGCAGCACATGGATAAAGAGAGACAAAACCAATTTATATTTCTGATTACTATTAACGTTTTGTAGTAAGAGGCTATATTTGGGTTAAAGTAGGGTGAATGGCGATTCTGACACTTGGAAACATTATTCTTGAATGTATACAGACTTTCGTGCTGAACGATTCTACTACACTATTTACAGATACATCGGTTTGGAAGTATAATACCATTGTCCCAACGATGTGACTTTGGTTTGAAAATGTCAAGTGGAGAACGTTATATTTATACTATTTTTATGCGCGCTAGTCCTGGTTCAAACACCGACATAGATTATTGTCTTTTCCATTCAAATTACAATAAAACGGTACAATTGTAATATAGTTAGCATATTCAATCATTATTCATCATGTACTATTCTTGCCTCTCACTTTATAGACTGGTCATCAGGTTTGTGTTTTTTAATGCATATCTGAATAATAATCTAGTATAATCTAGCTTATATATGCTGCTCTTAGAAATGAGACAAAATATTAAAGAAGAAATGAATTTTTAATTACAACATATTACAAGTATTGCGTCATGAGCATCTCAAGCCACATGCTTTTATTTTCGTAAACTCGCATTAACACGAATATATTAATGAGGCTAATAGGGTGCCACGACAAGTATAAAAACAAACGTTCTATGCAGAAGAAATAAAAATAAATTAAATCAGTTGATATTTTGACTTTATTATCATATATAATCAATGAATGGCACATGCAAATAGCACTAAGTAATAATACATTTTATACATATAACTTTTAACTTTCATCAGTTCTAATTTGAGAAAAAAAAAATAACTATTGCATGGTAGTCCATGCGGTAATGAATAAAGCTCTAATAAATTGCACAATAATTTAGAAAATTTCTGATTCATGATATTCTTTGTAATTAAAGCCTCCTGTAATGTAAATATGGCACGTGATACTGGTACAATGATACGCTACATGAAAGTCTTATAAAATAACGTTCATCTCTGATAGGTAGGTGCATGCTTATGTTTTTCTTAATGAGTTTGATTCAATTAGGGATGGCATTGGGGTGTTTAATTCAATTATGGATAATATTGGGGAGTTTGATTCAATTAGGCATGGCATTGGGAGTTTGATTCAATTAGGGATGGCATTGGGGAGTTTGATTCAATTAGGGATGGCATTGGGGAGTTTGATTCAATTAGGGATGGCATTGGGGAGTTTGATTCAATTAGGGATGGCATTGGGGAGTTTGACAAAGTTTCAAGAAGGCAGATATGACATAATACATTTATGGTTGTTACCGGTTTTGTTTATGCTCTTAAAAGAATTTGGAATTTTGTAACCAGTGATATTTATTGCCTGTGTGTCTGAAATATAGTTTTCTGTTATAGTCCTTACCACACAGCATCGCAAATGTCATACTTTATACAGCTCAGTAACTTATCAATTCACAATCATAAAATATAGCTAAACGTACCTAATTCGTGTTACACGAAGTATTTAAAACTAATTAGATTCTTTTAGCTACCTGGCAATTTATGAAGATACATATTGGGTAAAATTTGCTATACTGTGCGCAGTTTCTAGCATAATATCAAATTGCTCAACTTCGTCTGCTTTTGTGTGTCTGCGTCTTTCAATATGTGTTATATGGTGTGTTATCAAAGTTGGAGAAGCTTTAATTTCCTCGTGTACTAATAATACATGTAGTAGATATACTTCTGTTAAGATAACGCATTATTCCAAATTCCTAATGCAGCGATTGACATTATTGTACTACTATAATAACACTTCTCGGGTACTCAAATGTTCCATTAATAATAGTTTTGCATTAACTGAAGTATTGTTCCACTTATTAATTATTCAAGTAAAACGTTTATTATTGACTTTATTTGAAGAAAACAAACCGCAAATGCATATTCATTCAAATTTGCATTTTGTATGAAAATTATTTTGTGCATATATAATTGTCATCTCATTATTGGAGTAAATGGCATAGTCAGTGGTTATTACCTCAATAGTATTGTCATAAATGGCATAGTCAGTGGTTAGTACCTCAATAGTATTGTCATAAATGGCATAGTCAATGGTTAGTACCTCAATAGTATTGTCAGCACTTTTTTTGAACTAAGTTCTTAAGCATCTTATCTTTCAAAGTAACAAATATATTTTCATGGTATCATATTAAACTATACAATATAAATGAAAATAGTATTTTGTCCACTATATTAATATGGCATTTCACATGTTAATCATAGGTTCAAAGATTTTCTGGTGACGACCTGCTGCCGCATCGTCCCTGTATTTTGTGCTTGGTTCATGTCAGGCTTGTTTACTTGTGAAGAATCCTTTTCAGTCAATTATATTTGGTTTGGTCCTTTAATAATCGGCAGAATGAATGTTTGGTAAATGTGTCTCTGCGGGATATGAAAGTTTGGTACTCAATGCCACTTGTAAACATAGTTTTACCTGATATCATTCTTCAACACAAGAGCCATATTCTACAGAATCTACATATCCTTGTCACTGTCCGCATTATTGTCTTCTTCAAGCTCTGTTACAGCATCAATAGTGCTGCGGTCTGATTCATTCGCACGTTTTGTTTTATGGAGTTGTAAATCGGGCATTACAGTCAGGATACTACGAAAGCACACGTTATTCACGAAAATGGTTGCAGAAAGAAGCCTATATATGTCTATTGCAAAAAACGCATCCTAACTACAGACAGGCACATTAGCTGCATTTCCGTCAAGCAACGTGACATCACCTAGACTAATGAAGTCAAACTTTGCTGCCAATCTACCTGCTGCGCTTGGCTTAAACATTATTACGTTTATTGCTATGCAACACATATTTTGACTGCCTTGTCCCGCACCAATTGGGATATTTTATGTCAATTGCACGCGTATTTTCTTATTCTGGTGGATTTGGAGACCACAATATAGAGCCGCTTCTTGCAATGGATTCTTTTAGCGAATGTCCAGCATTTCATGTAGCAATCGTGTGCAAGGAATTCTTTCCCTGATGCTCCATTTCCACATAAGAAACACGTAGCCTAGTTGTGATGTGCTGAATTAGAGCGAGTGAGGGTGCCACGGCAGAACGAGTGAATCTACGATGATTTTCGTCTGGTACCCTTGGAAGACATTAACATTTAATATTTGTATTTTGTTCTACTGCACGTTCCCGCATAGAATGTGTCTTGATAGCACTTTCCAAAACATGTGGCATGTCCATATTTAAGATCATGGAAAGTAGCATTGTCCTTTTTCCATGCTAGTCTGTATCGCCATTGTTAGCAAAGAACTTCAGTACTTTCTCATAGGCACCTGATTTCTCTACATATGTCTAATCTGTACGTTATCTTGGTAGATGTTGTAATAAGCCTAAATAAGATTCGTATATTACCTGTAGTCCCACTGTTAATGCAATTATAAACAGTGGTTGCAAAATGTTTCAGCATGTCACTTTAATTGAATATTTTTGGCATATCTAATCTTTGTTTCATTTACGTGGATGAATTTAACCCAGTGATTTTGTTCCATTGGGGTTGGGCCAAATTAGATACTCTATCATATGGTCTTCCCAAGTTTGACAAGTTTGGAAATTAAAACCCATTGGTTTAACAGTTGATAAAGTTAGGGACAATCAGATGAATGAAACAACAGGTATAGCAATATTCTCACCTAAAGCATCTGGGCTATAAAACATTAAAATTGTCATCTGTAATAGAGACATTAACTACAAATATTTGCATTATGTTTACTAGCTTCGTATATTATACATACATACATACATACATACATACATACATACATACATACATACATACATACATACATACATACATACATACATACATACATACATACATACATACATACATACATACATACATACATACATACATACATACATACATACATACATACATACATACATACTATTGTAGGTGGGTATGCGAATGGGCAAGCTCATACCACTTTTTTAAACCATATTTATGTCCGTTGTAAATTTATTATTAATTTAGGCAAACGTTTATGTTGGGGTAATTATAACATATACTACGATAAGTAAATATTCGGATATAGCATTATCTTCCAATACTAATGGTTCAGTTGATATTTCAAATCATGCCATGTACAATTATATCCCTTGTGAACATTAACCAAAAGGATTTAAATGTCTTTGTCTTTCTTTAAAATCTGAAACATTTTCAGTAATAAGGAGCAAGCTCCTCGTATCTGGAAGTATCAAGCTTTTTTAATTTAAACTACATTGCATGCACAGGGGTAGATTTTCTTTATATATTATATAATATTGATTCCATCCATTGCATTGCATTGCGTGAAACTTTAAACAACTTAATGCTTAATTCAAACAATGTATGTGTGTTTTCTAGTCATAGTAATTGCCTATACACATCTAAGTATGTCAAGCCTTTTATGTCATCTCCCTAATGATTTTGCCTGTGTAATATTTTAGTTTTTGAAATATACCTATCGTACATTTTTCCTTGAAAAGATAGTCATACTCTTTCCATTAAAAATCAGACAAGAATATTTCATGACACATGCTTAAAAGTCACCTGCCACCTATATTATACAAACAAGTGATATTATTATAGTCCTAAACAAAACGCATTTGTTATATTTGCCTACTATACAAAATGCTTACTTAGGCTTAATAATCCACTTTTGTAGATGAAAAAAGTATTCGACATTCTCCCTAAACAATCTGTAGTTTCCGCGTGCCAAACACTGATATGAAGTACATTTATCCCATCTTTCCTTTTCCCCAAACACCCTGTTTACCAGAAAAAAGTGAACTCAAGCTGTGTGAGATAGAATAGGTTGAGGGATGGGAAAGTAATATCATTAATACCGGATTATAGTCAATTTGGCCCAAGACAATTCGGCCCAAATCTAAAGACAATTCGGCTCAAGTTAACACTAGGTTAAACAATTTTTGTGTCTTACATCAACAAGTAGATACCATGTAAGATACGTATTAGTAATAGGTTTTAGGGGGGAAAAAAGCTAAATTGAAAGGAACTGATATTTTTCAAAGAAAATAATCATACATTGCAGCGTACATAAAAATGAGAGAAAACACAAGCAGTCTTCACGTTGCAACACTGCTGCATATGATACAAACTCAGTTACAGAAAGAGAGAGAATAATGTTGAGCATTTCGTCATTGTTGCTGCAATATAGATAGATAGATAGATAGATAGATAGATAGATAGATAGATAGATAGATAGATAGATAGATAGATAGATAGATAGATAGATAGATAGATAGATAGATAGATAGATAGATAGATAGATAGATAGATAGAAGGATGTGTATGCACACATGCATTATGTAATCTCTTTTCGTAAACTGCCTCAATATGTCGGCACGTGTTTCCTATCAGCATTTTATATGTAACTTTTCACACACATATCAAATAGATTCGTATATGTTAATGGTTTATGGTGTTTAATATGTGTGCTCTGAGACAACGTATTTAGGTTGAGATTTATCGTTGCATTACTAAGACAAAATTTCATTCAACACTAGAATAACAGTTTCATCCTCGTTATGGTTATTAATGTTATTTGAATTATAAATTATCGTAATGAAGAAGCTCATGCAAATCTTGGTTTTCTCTTTAGTAATACTCTTATTCATTTAAGCTAATTTTCAACGAATCAAGATCGTCATACTAATTTTATCTATCAAACATTTGTAACCAGAAGGACGTTCCATATACAGGTATAATTATTTAGCACAAGTACCATAATGCCAACTAGTTTCAAGATACTTAGACACGTTTTCAATTGCTAATATTTTACAATATGTATTTCATTTTAATAAATTGGTCTTTCGCTGTAATGTAGACATGATTTGATAATGTTATATGTATTTGGCGGAAAGGCACAAAACATTACACATAACTTTGAAAGGTGATGTTCCGTAAAATTAATTTAAATTTGTTTATATTAGCTTTTTAAATTGATAAATTGTTTAAATGAATTGCTCGTGTCCAAATACAAATTAATGCAATGTGGGAACAATATTAAAATAAAGAAAATGAAATAAATATTGTTAATTCTGACAATGATAAAGTAAGTAAATATATATATATATATATATATATATATATATATATATATATATATATATATATATATATATCCCTTAAATAAAATATAATATCCTTGCATAAGATTCATTTATTCTACATCTTGTTTATTGATTGTCTCGTCAAATAAATTCTCCGTTCTATACATGAATTGCTTTTCAAACCTCATATTTGTTGAGGTACTATAGACACACTTATCAAGATCCAGTACGTGCGTATTAATATTGTGAATGAGCTTTCTGTGCCAAAGTTTCTAATATGCTACATGTGTGGCTTGCTGAGACCGTTGTACTTTATCTAAGTATTGATAATGATGTTATTTAATGCGTGTTATAGGAGTTCCTAATTCAATATTATATATTCTTTCTCAGTTGATTGTGATTTTGAAAAAGATTCATGTAGCTGGTCGATAGACGGATTCAGAAGGATTTCATACAATCAGATCAATGGTATTCGTGGATGGAACAATCATCTAGACAGAAACGGTAAGTGTTTGTTTCAAATTTCATCATCAGAAAATATGACCAATATCTTAGATAGTATTTGTATGACCTAACTGATCGGTAAAATATCATGATAATCTATTTTTGTATGACTATTTTGCAATACAATTTTAGAATTTATTTATATTGTCTTTAAAGGAAGCGTTAGACATATCCAGTTATGTTTTGCAATTGCAGCTTGAATTTTGGGACGGAAGAAATATATTTCTGACAAATTCTGCATTAGCAAAGAGTGATTACAATAGCTAGGAAAAAATAGTTGACACTTGTTCAAATTGGTGGCATTATCTAATGAAATAAAATATCTTTTTTGTTTGAAATCATTGAAACACAGGTTTTGCAAGGGTACAGTTCGCTTACATGAATCCCAGAATTATAATTCACTAGCGGTTCGTAAGTGGTACAATTCTATTATAAATATTATAATTATATAAAGATTTAAAAATATATACCAGACCTAACAGATTGTGCTATCCCTGGATTCTGTAGTGTGTCTGCTATGAACGAGCTCATATAACACCGATTCCGTGCCATCATTTTTTGGTGATGAGTGCTTTGTCGTGACGGAATATGGGTTGGTGCGTGCAAGCAGGCGGTAGATGCCATTTCCTTGCAGACCTGGGTTCGAAACTCCGTAGAGTACGAATTTAATTTCTCTAACCTGTATGATGATATTGTTTGTATTAAACTATAGATAGATATCACTCTAGGAGATAAAACTTACATAGTTTACCTCCTCGGATAAAAAACAATCTGGTTTTTGTATTTCTTTATTTTATTTCGCTTTAGTTTTGAATACATCTGAGTAATTATTAGATTCCATGTGTTTCTTTAGTTACAATCTCGACATTATTATTATTATTATTATTATTATTATTATTATTATTATTATTATTATTATTATTATTATTATTATTATCATTATTATTATTATTATTATTATTATTATTATTATTATTATTATTATTATTATTATTATTATTATTATTATTATTATTATTATTATTATTATTATATATTAAATTAATAGTGATAGTATATATATATATATATATATATATATATATATATATATATATATATATATATATATATATATATATATATATAATATTCATATACTTATCATGGAAATAAATATGTTTTCTTATATCTGAATATGTGACAGCAGGTTTAAGCGTAGAAAATGTTAAACTTATTGACGATTTTGAATGTATTCGAGATGACCCTAACCTTCATCCTAGTTCTATCATTATATTGTAGCATTTCATATAATATTGTTTACTTAAAACAGTTTTCATTTTCCCTTTAACGTGTAAAGCAAGATCAGTCTTTTTGTTGTATTTAGTTTTTATTCTTGGTGCATTTACTTATTCAAATAGTTTTTCGCTGGAATTACAATGTGCTCAATAATATTCTTGAACTTGGAATGATAGTGAATTCAGACAAGTACTTTTGTGAGTATTTCATTCTCACAAATCAAACGACAGTTAACACTATAACACATTCCTGGCCTTTGAGACATTGAAAATGCATAAATTTGGAGATGTGATAGAACTATTAGGACGACTGGGGATTTACTTCACTGTAAATTCTTTAAAACATTTCAAATTTTATCCTGCGCAAGTAGCCAAATTTTTTAATTTTACAAAACTTGTTGGTTTTCTCTCCTTTCTGATATTTCCTTTAATACTATACAATAGTACACGCAACTAATGATGTAAAGTCTTTAACTAGATCATGGCCTGCACCAAAGATCAAACGACCATAACAATAGCTAAGCATATTCGATATGTATAATGTGTGCGTGTCAATTCCATTCGCTAATATTACAAGCTAAAAGTTTTTAGAGGTACTAACTGCGTACGGATATTTTTATACTGTTTAAAAAGGAGATTGTAGACTAGTCTGCATCAAACTGAAAACTGAAAAACCGTATCAACTTTTAACAATTCTGTTGTCTCTAAATGTTCTTCTAAATAATATATCATTACTTTCAGCTTCTATTATTATTAATCCTTTATTCCCGGGATTGTATTTTCATTCATTCACATATTTACTCATTCTCTCATTCGCCATACAGTCTTTTATTCAAGTATACATTCATTTAAAAAATAAAACTTGTCCCATATTGGTTTGTTGTTTTAACTATTACACGTCTTAAGTGTCTTAGTAACATTGTACGTAGCTATTCAGTCATTTTTCTTTCTATATTTGACATTTTAGCGATATGACTGCAAAATTATTAAAGCTGCTTTAAAAGTCCAAATCACTCACACACTTTCCTTCAGTCTTTTTATTTATTTATTTATTTATTTATTTATTTATTTATTTATTTATTTATTTATTTATTCCTCTCATGTGTGTATCTAGTTCTAACTGGACAAAGCTTTAACATAGCAACACGAGGCGTGCTTCGACTCTTTTATCAACATTTCTTGTGATTGCATAATTTATGTAAAGTAGTTCGTCGAATATTTATTGATATGAATTATGATGTTTCTAATTAACACGACTGTAAAGTTTGCTATTTACAATACGATATTCATTAAGAGCGAAACTAAAGGAGAGCACACGAACTTTAAAAAATAAAATATGTCTTTTAATGAATTTATTATCAGTAGTATATATAAACAATATTGTCACATGTAGACCGTAATCATAAAAACAGCCTCTGACGATATGGCCAAAATGTATGGGCCCAAAAGACACCCCCTGGGACGATATGGCCCCCAAGATTTATAAACCGAAAATGCACTGCCTGGTACTGTATAGCATGAATGCGAATCTTTTATATGGCCATGTGGAACGGCACAGGTGGCATGACGTCGCGGTAATGGACACTCGCAAAAATGTGACAAGTTGTTAACCTAAATATGTGCATTATATATATGCAACACAATCATATATGTATCAGCATCAATCTCTCCTACATAAAATATAAATCGAATAAAATAAATTTTATGCAAGAAAGAATTGATATATTTTTTATGCATAGGAAGTGGCCCTGAAAAAGACCGTTATTTGCTATGTTACCACCATGCCGTTAGTGCACAGGACATCGCATAGGTCTTCTGATCTTCCAGAAATTATTCTAACCTTTTCTCAAACTGCGTCCCACTTCTGGACCGTAGATGAAGATTTTCTTCATACAGCATTGTCATTCCACATAGATTATTTTCTAAACAGTTTTACCTGTGATCCTAATGATGGTTCTTGTTGATTTTATATACATGGGTAAGTCCCTACGGAATACCATCGACTATTTGAGAGTAGAGGAATTAACCTCTGTCCATATCTTTGTGACTAGAACAGGTGAAGGGAATGATCGCATCGCATATGCATTATAGTCATGTATACACTCTCGTGTTTTATGACTTTAAGCCCTGATAAGGGCTAGTGGGCTCTTCCCCTTCCGGGGCCGGGCTCACCCGTGTCTCGGAGCTGGACACTTTTTATGCCCCGGCGCGTGGGCCTATTAACCAACTCTGGTGGCTCACCGCCTTAGCCGGTTATCACCTTTGGGCTTTGGGTGATAATGCTGTCCAGGGAGGCACTTAGTCTGGTGCTGGCTTTTGGTTCTAGTGCTTAACCTTTGCGACCTTAAAGGGACCTTTTAGTCAGCTACTCTCATTGACACATTCAGACCGCCTCGCATCCGGACTCAGAAAAGGCAAAGGAAAGGGCCCAGCAAAGGGTGGTATCGTTGGTAAATTCTCTGCCTGCATGCCGTAGTTCTTTCCGTCTGTCTGGCTTGTCCCAGGTCCACTTCACACAATTTGGTAATGAAAGTGTAATCTTTTCGCTGTGTGTTTATGTGCTTTCCTTCCGCACTTCCTCGTTCCTCCGGCTTGTCATAGTCCTTGGTTTTCCTCATGGTGGTGGGTGTCGGCAATGGATGTCGCATTCGCTCTCACTAAGTTAAGGTTCAGCGCCGCCCGTTGCCTACATGTGGTGAGAGTCCCTATCCTTGCCAAACATGTGTGAGCCACATACGTTTCAAATAAGAATGAGTTGTGAAATTTCCTACTGTTTAGAGGTATGATGTTTTTGTGTACTATGCGTACTTTTTGGTTCCGAAAAAACATATCAAATTTGTACAGGTAAAAGTTACCCTAATAAATTGGTGATCATAATCAGTTAGATTGGAAGTTACTTTTTTTCAATCGTCCTTTCAAGGGCCAACAGTAGAGTTGTTAATCTAAAAAGGGCTCTTAGCAAAAGAGAGCCCTATGTATGGTAATATGAAGTATCTTTTATTCTACTCCACTGCCGTTCAAAACAATAGTGGAGTATCGGTATTTATAAATAAATACTGTTTTTGCTGCTATCTTCTTTCTTCTTTCTTCTTTTCTTCTGTTAATCCTTTCTTTTACTGCATATCGTATGTAAAAGAATATGATCCTTTTCTTTGTCCTGAGTCTTCTTTCTTCTTTCGTCTTTTTCCATTGTTCCTGTGTTCTCCGGGAGCTCGTAGAAACATGTTCGTTCTCTTCGAAGGCTAAGTCCATGTCGTGAAGGGAATTAAGTGAGCCGCGTTTATTTAAAGTAGAGGAGTGGATCGAAACGGATTGAAATTGTTCACCAATTCCAGCACGCGTTACAAGATTCAATCACTTCCCGGAATCTGTCTTCCAATCCGACGAGAGCTATCTGTGACGTCACATTCTTCTACATAGATGAGCTAGCGTCAGCGCGCAGTGAACTGCTGCGAAATTGTTTTGTGAAAGATGCCGGAATGAAACAAGGTTATGAATTGAGGTGCACCGACTGTGGAGACGAAAACCTATGACATAGTAGCGGTTACCAAAGTGAACACAATAGTACTTTCGATTAATTTCAACTGCGATTTAGTAGATTTTCTCTCTTCGCAAGAATTAGCTCCGGTACTAGTAAATTCGCCACTTTCTCCTTCTTCACCAAACGTCGAGGATTTTAAACAAAGACAAAGAAGAATTTGAGAATCTTTTACAGCATCTGAAAGAGATATAACAAGCATATCCCCTTGCACAGCAACAGCGAGAAAAAGGGGCAAGAAGGAAACGACATGAAGAAGCAGTAGAGAAGAAATAAAGGCTAGAAAAGACGTAGAACAGTGAACATAAATCGGTCTCGGTACTCTTGAACATTTTGACTGAAAAAGTCTGAAATAAATGAATCAGATTTCTTTATTAAGGCTCAAGAGAAAAAGACCTTCCCTAGCCAAACAGCCTAACCTTGTGACTACACCAGAGATACCACCCCTACTCATTTCTACGAAATCATTGACAGGAGCAAGTCCATAAGTAGGTATTGGCCTTGGCAAAGGCATACGTTAGTTAAAGCGGTTTGCTTCTCGCTGCCAAGATTGTTCTAAGGAAAAAGCAGACACCCAATGATCCTTTTCAGGACTTCTCACGTCTTTTGAAAAGAGAGACTATCAATTTTGCCAAAAACAATTAAAAGTCAGAATCCCTTCTTTAACCCTTAAATGTACTAGTTGTTGTGACTGTATGAGTGTATGTCTTTATTATTCTAAAGAATGAAAACCCAATAGACGCTTTATCAATATATTCTATTCTGGTACAATTTTGTTTTACAATTCAATAGCACAAAAGACACAACATAGCACAAATAGCACAAATCTATGAACTTTTGTAAAGTGCTGTGTTGACAGCACTTTTAAAACGTTCTTAGATTTCTTCTATTTTTTCACTCTCTATTTTCTTTAGGTTCTACACTTTTACACTTTTTTCTCTTCTTCTTCCTCGCGTTTTGCTCGTATTCTTTTCTTTTGTCTTCTTTTTATCTATGCAACTTGGTTCTTCTTTTGCCGAGGACACATCATTTTCTTAATCCGCTTCCTGTGTTTTTTTCTTAGGGTACTCTAAGGACCAATGTCTTTTCTCTTTACAATGATAACAGGCATATTTACTTTTGTCTCTACTAGCACTGGTCTTGCTTTTAAGACGACCTGGACATTCTCTAAATAGTGCCCTTTGTTCTGGCAGGTATAGCAAGAATCTTGACTTTTTTTCTCGAACGGAGGAAGTGTAGTCCGTCGGCTTGCCTGAAGAAAGCTTTCATTTGAGACCTCGCAAAGCTCTAATCAGAAGTTCAATCTGTGTGAGTTCTTCCATCGTTCAGATCGCTTTGAGAGTGAAAAGAATACTGAGAGGGAAGTCAATTGCTCTTTATATAAGCACTGGACTATCATGGATATATATGAGTCTATGAAGTTTCAAATAAAGTCATTTGACTTTTTGCAATCAAGATTAAACGATCACATCATTTCGTAAAGAAAGAAGAAACTAAGAGACAGAGAGGTGATTTATTGCCTTGCACATAAGACGATGTCCTGGCACAAATTCATGCCAGTGATTTTAAAGATGAGATCAGTGAACCAGAATTGAAACGCAGAGGGTCTACACTCAAAGTCCATTACTACTAGTAAAGCCTGAAAAGTACTACCACATTAAGGAAACGGACAAACGCTCCTCTAGCAAATTTAGAACTACACGGTGAAGTTTAAAGATTTCAATCTCAACGTTCCATCGGAAAAAGCAAAGAGATTCATTATCGATGTGAGGTATTCTTTGTTAACCACACTGAAGCAGCAATGTCAAGCCAAAAACGACGATCGCTTGAGATTTTCCATGCATCAAGGCAATTTTAAGTCTCCCATTTGAGTCGCGTTTAGCAGATAAGCAGAATTAACACCTTCCAAAGTCATTTACAAATTGAACACACCAACGGAAAATCGACACTGTGCACGATCCATGTGTCTCTTCTTCAAATGACATGACAACTCAAAATGGTGTATTTGGTACACTAAACTAAACATCACCAAAAAGAGCCTTGTTCAAATTAACAACCCCAAAGACAAGATGTGCGTAGCTCGTGCGATTGTGGTGGGAAGAACGTATGCCGATAAGAATCACAGGAAAGAATGGAAAAGAGCCTAGAAAAGCATCGACAATAGGAATAAACCAAACATCAAAGAGAAGCATTAGGAATAAACCAAACAACAAAGAGAAGCATAACTCCTGTTACGGCAAGCAGGGATATCCAAAGATAGAACTTTCTGCATTCTTGAAATGCAAAGACTGCCAGACGCATTGGCTCCATGTTACATCTTGAAAGTACACCCTCAAGAACTGCGTGGACCGCTACTGTTTCGAGCCAAATATTTGAAGAAAAAAAAACATAAATTCACGTTTATCATCATTATATTCCTGGAATACGGTTATTACTGTGAGAAATGTGACTATTCCTCTAACAGGCGATAGCATCACAAGCATTGCTGATGGAAATGCTTAAGATGGTTAGCTCCATAACGATGTCTGAACGAAGGGCAAGAACGAGTTCATTGCTCTGCTTGTAACATTAGTCTAACTTATTAAGAATAATATCTAAAGACACAAGGTTTACAGCAGAAAAAAAACTTGTTAGTTGTTGAGGTTATGACATACTTGTCGACAAGGCATACATACCAACAGTGTCAAGGCGGACGTCTGTTCAGGAATAACATCCATAAGTGTATTAGTTATTATCATACTTTCACCATACGTTCGCCGTCGATTATATCGGATAAGAGAACATCGATATGGATAGGAATCGTAATTACAATGCAAAGAGGTATTGGAAACAGTTATAGTTTGATCCAACACTGGAGAAAATTAAATAGTAAATTATGAGAAACATTCAGCCTCATGGAGACAATTTAATAAAAGGTGTCTTTAACACAGTTATGCATATGTAACATATTACAATCAAATTTGGTGTCTTTAACACACTTATGAATATTTCACATTACAATCAAGTTTGGTTTCTTTAAGACAGTTATGCATATTTGACATTACAATCAAGATAGGTGTCCTTAACACAGTTATGCATATGTAAGATATTACAATCAAGGAAGAACAAATGAATTACCTGCCTAATTATAAAATCCTTGAATCAATACGCGCGATGGATGTCCATACGCTTACGTGGAAATAAAGTACTTTTTCCTATACTTTAAAAGTTACTTCACCTATGTTGTAACTTATTATTACACATTTAAATCATCGTATTTTATGAGTACATTCCATTTAAAAGTTTGTTATGTACGTAAAAAGTGTTCCATATGAGATAGCACAATATTAAATGTGATCTTTTGTCCGATAGAATCGACGGCGAATGTATGATGAAAGTATGATATTAACTCATAAAATTATGGATATTGTCATGAATATACCATATCATAATCAGAGACAGTTAACAACAACAATAATAATAATCATTAACAATAATAATTATTATTATTAATAATAACATCAATCATAATATTTATAATAGTAATAATGATAATATTAATAATGTAAAACATCACATAAAACTTCTCCTACTGCTACTATTACTCTTTACCTTAAGAAAAGAAATATATACGAATGTTTTAAAAACACAAAATCTAAAATGAAAGTGGAAATAAATGTATCTTTTCTACAAGAGTTAGGAAAATAAATATCACGAACAGTTATGCGAAAATATAAATATAATTTGAAAAGTTTTCGTAATGTGTCAAACCAATTGAATGCTTTTTGTATCAGAATCATCTTCCTTTACAAACAGATCTAATATTCATGACATAATAATACCATGTATTTAATTTTTTCTTTAATGATCATTAGAAAAATTATTGTTGCTACAATTCCTAGTCCTACATTATTTTTAAATGATTACATTCTTTTGATATATTTCTTTTCCAGGCATGGAATGGTTTCTTTATTTTGATGCTATTAATGTATCATATGCAACATTGAAGAGCATACAAACAACAATTCAAGGCCTACAGTGTCTAAACTTCTGGTATAGGGTGACAGGAACGTATGAGTCACAGATACAAGTCATTGTACATGATATAGGTGGTGGCAATGATTCTACGATTTGGGAAATATCTTCTAGATATGATACTGGCTGGAATCTCGCCACGGTTGAAATTGACGTTCAGTACAGCACGCCAGTAACACTTCTCATACGAGGAAGAACTGGAAGATCGTATAGCAAGATCGGAATAGATGACGTAGTAGTCAAACTAGAATCTTGCCTTGGTAATACTAAAAACACAAATGGTGACAATAATTTAAAGATTCTTAGTCCCATCAAAGATAGAGAGTAGAGGGTCTCATTCTGTTGCACAAACATAATATATCATTCAAGCGTAAGTATACGCCGTCGGAAAAAAAACTATTTATTCAGGAAGACGAAATAAATCCGAACTTAACCCAGAAAAAGAAAACTCGCTATTCTCGTTGCAATTGATTTGTTCTCAAAAGAATCATGTTCTCATATCAACACCTCTTATTTCATTTTCCTGCCGACTTGTAGCTTCTTTAGCATATTACTAGATATCATATAAGGTTAGAGGACCTCCACAGCTGGTGCACACAGGCATACGGAGAGCTATATTGCGAGAAAGTATTGCACAGTGCCGCTACATTTGAAAATATATCTAGATATTGCTGCATTGATATCTTCTTATCATTGCAACGATACAGTGTGTTATGTTGTTCCGTTGTAACAATAACATATATTATATCAATGCTACAGAACAGGACAAAACTTCTTTTGAACGGTATATGAAATCCAGTTTTCGAAAATGCCACGCAGTGAAAATTTTAGTAACCGCTGTACCGGCTAATTTAACGTGGCAATTCATTAATAAACTTTATCGTTTGAAAATTATTTTCATAAAGTTGCAACAAGCAATAGTTTAGACTCATCTCGTACGCATCAAGCACTGTTGAAAAGGTACGGAAAAAAGCTTATAGACAATAAACACTTTCGACCCGAACATATTTTCACCCTCTACTACGTGGTTCTTGCTTTTGTCGCTCCTAGCACACTTTCTACATATTCGTTCTGCTTGTGTTGTTTGGAGGTGGCGATGGGTACGTGTAGTATATGAGTTCGGACATAGCATAAACATTATAAGAAAATTAATACATTTAATACTAATAATAATGAAGACTTTGTATAGTGCCTAATCTTTAGAAGCGCTTACAACATTGGACAACATATAATGGTATGATTCCAAAAACAAAAACCATTAAATTAGAAGTCAGAAAACATACTGAAATATTTAAATTAAAGATACATAAATAGGTCTTTAAGTTTGTTCTTGCAATCCAAAAAAGTGAGTTTTAAGAGCGCTCATGAATAAGAGCATTGAGTCTTTGTGCATAAGTTCAGTCGGCAATTCGTTCCACGTCTCTGGTCCCTGTTACGCAAAAGAACTTTATCCATATTTATGTTTACACGTATTAAACGATGGGGATATATGTTTCAGAATAGATGAGAGTACAAATAATGACAATTAGAAAAATAAATCTCTTTCCTATTTCTTTATTTATATATTTGTTAAATACTAGTCAAAACTTTCCTTCTTCAATACACTGAAATGTTGCTGCGTAATTTTGAAGCATTTGTATAGATGTCAACAAATTGTAGTCTTTATATGATAAATTCGTCCTATCAACTTTCAGATTGCAACTTTCTGGATGGACTTTGCAACTGGGAAGGATATGGATGGACAGTTCCCACAGGAAGTAAACAATAATTATTCTCTTTAATCTTTTAAACTAAGAGGAAATCTAACTTTAAGATACTTGAAGCTAGTCTAAGACTTGTCTTACATGATGGCATTTCCTTCTTTTATTAAATAAAAATATAAATAATGTCATTTTCCCATGTTTATTTTTCATGAAGATTGAGGTTCTGGATCCTTTTCTAGATGGATGAGCTGTAGTTTCTCATCTAATGTATTTACTCCTCGTTTCTGATAGCATGCATTTTTCAGAATGTTTCCTTATTGTTTCTTATATATATTATTAGTTCTGGTTAACCTCTGGTTCACTTTTGTCAGCCTCTAATTAAAATCAGAATAATACATGGAAACATTTACAATCATTATTTATGAATGTGTTTTGAATCACACTATTAAATGAAACAAAATATAGTCACATCAGTCATAAGGAAAATTCATAGGATGAGGTGCAAAATCGCATTTTTTAAATTAAACTTTACAACTTTGTTCGTAAACTTGTAATTATCATATGTCTTAAGACTAAAGGCTTCAGAGCTCTTCCTCCAACAATTCTACTGGCAACTATGTATTATTGCCTAGCATGTGTTAAAAGTGGCGTTAAACAGGGACTTATTCTACATTATTCAAAACTATTCGTGCAAGGCCGAAACCTCCAACAATAAAGCGGAAAGATTAAACCTTGTTATCTTATTTTAGTGTGTAGTTTTCCTAAGTTTACAAACACACATACATATTGATATGAATGAAGCGGTGGAATCTTACACTACTATGAAGTGAATACAAAATAATTCCGAAAAAGTGCTATGAAATTCAAATGATGAATGGTTCCGCATAAATTTCAAAATCGCAAATGCACTGCTCCGTAAAGAATTGTGACGTTGCCAAGATGGCGCTGTCCAGAACCACTTTGAATATTTCACATTAGTTCCAGAATAATACTATCGTCCAAATACAAATAACTTTGTATTTCCATTAAACAGACAAATCAATGATTTATACTCTCCAATATATGTAAGTGCAGCAAAAACACAATTGCAGACTACAACACGAACTCAAAAAAGTACAAATGACTCCGAAGTAGGAATGAATTTGATTGATTCTCTTACTACCATATTTTACATGATATCCCACGTGACAGATCATCATTCTCAATCTATCACGAATTTGCCTATTCTTGTAACCTAGCCCAACCAATTGGTCGCTACTTAATTCTTCTAAAATCGTCCAAATCCTTCAACCGATACGTAATTTACTAAAATTCGTCATTAAGACTATTATTAGTAATTGTCCAACCATACTTAAGCATATATTTATATATCATATGCAAATGTACGCTTTTAATTATTTCACAAACCGACCCTAGTCGGGTAGGGAAAACCTAACTACAGATAATGACAAATTACTATACTCTTGAGCAAACATTTTAAAAAATACAAAAATTGGATAACGTCATGTACCAGGAATATATATATATATATATATATATATATATATATATATATATATATATATACAAACATACATAAACCTACCCATATATAAATATATCCAGGCCATTAATGCTTATTCTGACCTTGGCTCATGCAGTTTTAAACTCTGTTTTAACGAGACTTTTAGCAACATATGCATTTTTATTTCAGATTTCAACTATACCGTCACGGAGTGTAAATCTCTAAGGGATCAATCACTTTTGTATTCTGTGTCAGAAATATACCCGGGAGAAAAATGTCTTTCATTTAAATACCAAACGAATGATTTGCAAAGAGGAAACATATATATAGACGTACATTCCTATAACGAAAATCAAATGTCAACTATTTGGACAGGCGGATGGCAACAACAATTCCAAGGATGGAAGGAGATTAGTGCCGATATTAACTTAAGAAATAAATCCAGGATTTCAATCAGATTTGCATACATGAATTGCTTCAAAGCGACATTTTACATCAACAGAATTTCGCTCAAGAAGCAATCCTGCACAGGTAACTCAAAGCAAGACAATTGCAAACGTAACATTTTTATTGTACATTACGCAATTATTATTTATCTCCGAGGCTCGGATTTAATATAAAATTTGCAAATTAATACAGATGTAGAATGTCTGATAATTAAAGATAACATCCATATCCATGTTCTTATGTATAGTTAGTTTATTGATTGTAAATCATAAGTTCGATGAAGCTGCTCGCAATAGCCTATTAGATATTAGAAGAGAGTGAACCGAAGTTTATGAAATTGATGGAAATATTAAGAATTGACAAAAATATTTCAACATCTTTAATTAATATAGTTACCAGTGGCTAAATCATACACGCATAATAAATATTTTGGGAACAAGCTTGTAAATAAAGTACAAATCCATTTTATTGGTACTATTTCTATTAGGTAATAACGTTGGACAACATATATTTCCTAAGGCTTGTATCATCTACGTCACAAACGTGCCGCTAAGTGAGATGGTAAATTAGGGAAACTCGCTGTAGCGTTACCTCTTTTCCTCTTAACTAAACTTTTGAGTATACCTTCTAATGGAATCCGGTTTTCAGATCACTCAATTGACATTTTCTTGCTTTTCTTATTAACAATTCAAAAGAGAAATAAACAATGTATAGTTTTGTTATCGATATGTTACTGGTATTTAAATGAACATAAAAAAGCATTCGTCTCATTCTAGAATGGTGTCAATAGAGGTAACTTTGGTCTCTTACTATTCATTACCTTTAGCTATTTATTTCGAGAATCAGTGTAAACTTTCAAAGGTGTTTATACACTTTTGGCTATACTAAGCAAGGAATTATAATTCAAAGATTTGTCTATATATTTGACATCTCAAATTATATATATTTATATACTGGTTCAGAGTCACAACAAATTTTACATCGCCTATCACTATCGCTTCTTAACGTAAAAGTGAATCATTCCGCAAACGAAAACGACTACCTCTCTCTCTCTCTCTCTCTCTCTCTCTCTCTCTCTCTCTCTCTCTCTCTCTCTCTCTCTCTCTCTCTCTCTCTCTCTCTCTCTCTCTCTCTCTCTCTCTCTCTCTCTCTCTCTCTCTCATGTTATCCCCAGATCCACGTCTGTTCCTCCATTTCCTCCTCCACTGTCTTCCTCGAGATTTCGTTGGGTCAGCCTTTCTCTCGTCGTCCGTATGTGGTCAAATGGAGGGCAACTCTTTGTTGATATATTGAGTGGCATCGGAGCACGTTTCCATTCTACATCGATTTATACATCTAGACCTCTTGGATGATGGGTTTGGTGTCAGTCGTTCATAATCTAGTCAATTCCAAGTATGAAGATAACGGGAGATAAGATATTTCTCTGCTTTCCTCCACTTCCCATCTGAAAGGCGTCATGTCAGTTTATTATTGCATAGTATATGTGACCAGAACTCGTTATATAAAGTCCCTATTATGTTTACAGTATTTTATACATGTATTCACGATGTATGCTATGAAATGCTTCCACAAAGACAATAAAGTTTGCATATAAAGGTGTATTCCAATGCCAGGTTAATTCCAAGATTTTAGTATATATATGTTGTCTGAGTATGAATATCTAATTCAAGACCCAACATATTCTTTCCGGATCTACCCATCTACCAGTAGTCTCTGGATTATCATTGTTAATGACCTTGCTTGTGAGAGAAAAAAAGAGCATTTCCTCTCCATTGTTGCAGTTTGATGACTCTCCTTTCCTAGGTAGTAAATGATTAGTCAAGTCTTTCTCCCATACGTATCTGAAGACCTTTTTTAACCATGTCTATGGTTACTTTGCCGACACCAGGCGTCTTGTCACTGGTCATTGCTTTAGGTCTGTTTTTTTTTTTAAGGTATATATGTTTCTTCTTTCTCTCTCTTTTCATTTATATAATGATGTTAAGAGCAACCAATATTATATAAAAGTTACTTAAAATACAAAAGCTTGTATAACGATATAGCAAGGGTCATATGCAAGTGTATACCTGAGGTGCCTTATCAATCTTCCGTTCTTGACTATAAATTTTGAAACAAATCAGGTAACAAGAATAATAAGCGACGTGACAAATGTGCTTTTATTTGAAATTGATAATTCAGGATTTTATAATGTTAACTAATCGTTCCTGCAAAACATAACGTATAAAAAGGGGGCATCGGAAAATTGGACTTAATAACATTTCTGCAGCAAGCCCGTTTTGAAATCAGAAAGGACTTGCTTAAAATAGTTTATTTATTCTTTAAAAGTAAGGGTTGGCGGATTGAAAACGCATATAAAAGGGTGAAGACACCACTCTTGTCTTAAAGAACAACACTTTTTGTAGTTGTTAATTATTCACCATTATTCTAATTGTCATGCTGGGTCTTCGAGCAAAGAAACATGTACGAATATATATATATATATATATATATATATATATATATATATATATATATATATATATATATATATATATATATATATATATGAGTTAGAAAGACGATATGAGAGCTAATGTTTTATATATTGATCTCATGTGAGAATGCTTCACAATGTTAATATGTGATATCACTATGAGGCACGATGCAATTGGGCGATTAGTATGATAGGATGATGCCAATAAAGAACCAGAATTTTCTCACGCTACTTCAAACGATGAGAACAAAACACCCTTTCGTTTTATACGTGTTACCTGATATATAAATTGTTATATGTTCGCAACTTGTTTTGTATTTATTGCTCTACCTATATCATAAATCATTAAAATTGAGTTGATGTTTTTGAAACAAAGGACATTATCCGCATATTTCCAAGAAACAGTAGTATACTACTGAATACTTTTACAAACTTTGATGTCTATAATAACACATGACTCCCCTAGCCATTAAATTTGTCGTGCCAAATAGTGCAATTGTTGTAGCAATTTGACTCTATAATAAAACATGAAACAAACAGCAAAACAGGGCTGGATAACATTGAGGTTACACCTGATTCATGTCCATGTAATGACAATAATAATAAATACTAATTAGTAGCATTTAATATATGTTGGTAAGCAACAGCTTCTGCAAACTGGAATAATTCTGCATCATGTGATAAATGTAATATGAAAAAACTTTCCGCTAGTGTTATCAGCATCATGATGTACTTTGAAACGTACGACCCCAAATTACGGAGATTCGTTTTTATCAGATCGTAATTTAAAGAAAATTGAAAGACAAAAGAATAACGCTTTCGACTCTTTGAGCTACCAACCCCAAGCCATGCTTTATCTATAACGCAAACGTAATAGTTAAAAACGTCATGATTAAATAAAAGAAAACATGTTAAATATGGATATGTTAAGAACATAATCCACATGATGCAATTATGCCTTGATGCACAAACGAGTGGCAGCAGTTATGTAAGTGCTTTACTGCTACTAATAAGAACTCCTAAACAATGGCTTATATTTTGCGACGACTTATTTATTTCTATGAATATAAACTCTACAAAAGATTCCCGTAAAAGAAAAACGTACTACCGGGATCTCAAAAGCAACGTAAGGCATCTGAAATCATGAGTCTGACCTATGCAGCTACTTTAACTTATGGTTACTTTACATGTTTTTTCCAGTGGATTTACTTAATGCCTCACATAGGTCTCCAAAGGCATATTATCTGTCCCGAAAACGTACAGCCAATGTCTCATTAAGCTTAGAGGTATATAGGATTCAACTGCATCGATCAGAAAGTCTAATAACAAAATATTAAGCATTGTAGTCATGTGACCCACTACGGGTATACGAGCCTGTCTCATGTATTTCAGTTTGAACATTTTTTCTGCGAGATAAACACAGATGGATCTGAATTGATTAAATCTGGATTGATAACTGCTGATTCTAACCAGGCGGCAACATACAAAATAATATTTACAACTTATATTTAAGCTACTGATAGTTCCAGCTCCACATCTACAACAAAGAGCAATTTTATCAACTCTGAGACTGACGCTTCTAACTCTTCTGCCACTACCATCTGTATTGGTGATGATACTTCATGTACTACAGCTGAGGCTACTCCCACTCCTTCAACTGAGACAGGTACATCAACAAAAGTTTTTTCTCCTACAATTAATCCATTCCTAAATAAAATATAATTAGTGTCCATTTGGTTTGATACAGCAGTTTACATTGAATCGAATATTTAATGTCTGCTCATTTACAAAAGAGATTGGTACAATAATGATTATGTTGATTTTATTGTATTAGTTCATGATTGCTATTGATATGGCGTTCTTCAGACATTTCAAACAATATTATATCTCATTCTCTTCTTATTTCTCCTCATCCCCTTCATTCTTTCCCTTTGTGTCTCATTATGCTGAGTGTCTATCTAATGCGTCGTGACAAACTAACACGTAAATCGGTTACTATTCAACGAACTATGGCATAGTTGGCAGTTCAAATTGTCCAGCGATTTCCATAAATGATTTCATTTTCTTGCATGTAATTGTTAAAGGCATGCATTTTAACCACATCCAATGGCACGTGAAATTATTTATCGCAGCAATATTCGAAATGAAATATTCAGAACCGTACCTGTATATTCCATCCAATTTTATGGGGAATTTTTGGAATTGTCTTGTTGTGACCGATACACATCCTCGTTCATTCATACCGTTGAAATGAATGTCAGTGTGTAGTGCTTTGTTATGACCAATATATGTGCTTATCTTTACTGAAAGGTTAATTACCGAGCCAGTATGTTTTAGAAGCAATAAACTGATATTAAACATTTCTAAACTTTATAAAATCACTTCAAACGTATACACTTTTTCTCTCCAGACTATGGGGAGTGAAATTCTTATTATGAAGATGAAAAATTTCTGCAACATTTACCGCTGTTTAATATCGAATGCCATGTTCAACCTAGATAAAGTAACAAAACGTGCAGGTGATAATCGCTTTTTGGGTATCAATTGACAAATACTTGAGAGGTAATTATATGAAAATATGAAACACCGGAACCTAGATCAACGTGGAAACATTTGATCTTAATTGTTTAAAAATTGGTTTGATTTGCTTTGTCTAGGTTTATTGCCAACTTTCATCATGGGATAGGATATTTATGGCGCCTAATATATGTGGTGGAATAAAAACCTAATCTCACCTTGGGGAGCACTCCCCATTCACAAGAGGCTACTGCAACCTTTCTCACATACCAGTGACGACCGAGCATTAACTCGAACTCAAGCTGACAGATGTGAAATTTTATTGATTTTTAAAGGCGATCACTGTATACTACTAAGCCAACTGGTTACGTATCATTAAAAGGAAGATCAAACAATGGACAACACACAAAGCGGCAAAATGAATCAGAACTTGAAAATAGAAGCGAAGATAATTTATATCATCAACTTTGTTTTCCCGTACCTTCGTGAGAAACAAAAGACAATATTGATAATTATTTCAATTATACGTCATGTTTCTTTCATATTCATGCATTCTCGTTTCATATTCCAAGCTCCTGACATTTGTATTAATCTTACTTTAAGTAAATTTCTCTCTTTCCTATAATATCTGTACGTTTCATGAAACAGATTCTGTAAAGGTTTATGATCTCCATTTATATATCCAAATCACAATACTATAAGGTTAAAACATACATTATTCATAAATAAATTAAGTGACAAAATGAGACTGTTATTATTTATAGGTAATAGATGTTGTATTGTTTACACAACATCTATAAGCGACAGATAAATTCATGACATTTATTCATTCAAGAAATTTATCAAACATTATATATATATATATATATATATATATATATATATATATATATATATATATATATATGTGTATATATATATATATATATATATATATATATATATATATATATATATATATATATATATATATATATATATATATATATCACAACCGGTCGATTCTTACACATTACGTGAGGTCTCACTGTACAATTAGCAATAAAAGGGCACTTTTTGCTTTGCAAATAATCTATTTTCATTGTTTACAATAGAAAACCACTTTATACTTGGATAAGTATTAAATCATTCAATGAAGTATTCCAAAGAATCAGGCAAACAGCAGCTAATGAATACTTACGCCAGAGATTAAGAGAAATATTTGATAAATATAGATATATTAGTGTAGTGTAACTTGATGCTAGAATTGCATAGTACAACGAAGATTTTATCCATTGGAGGTCTTTGATCTATTGATTACAAATAATACAAATTAGAAGTTCAGACATTGGGATCCAAACTAACAGTCTTGTACTATTGACGTAAGACTCAAATTATGTTAAAGTATCTAGAGTAGCTTCCCCTGAATAATTTTGTTTTATATATATGATTTTCAGAGCATATAATCATAGGCATCGGAATTATTGTTGTGATTGCAGTTATTGTCATTGCGGCAGTATGCTATTACAGGTACGTAAAATGAGCTCCAACTGATCTGTTACAGCAATTATCAATGCGTTGAGACATTTTGATGGATACTACTGTATGCGTGCATTGAGTTTAACTCCCCAGTAAGACCGTGGGCATAATTATTCAGTAAATCCATCTGGAAGCCAGTTTTCTTGATTCTATATCACATCTTAAAAGGTGTTTGATGAGGTGATTTTATTTCCAATTTGAACAATATTGATTGATAATTTATCAGCACCTTCAGATTAATTACCCCCCACAACAAAATCGAAATATACTATATTGTAATTTCCAAAGGGTATTGGTCATTTAAAACGCGGCTATAGTAGACTTGATAATAAAAAGCCATCTCTTTCTCATATTATATTCATTCACAGTCTGTGTGTGCAATTTATGCATAGGTGGATGGTTAGATCAACGGATGGATTCGAATTTAATGACTTAACGATATGATATAATTTTAACAGAAATAATAATAATAATAATAATAATAATAATAATAATAATAATAATAATAATAATAATAATAATAATAATAATAATAATAATAATAATAATAATAATAATAATAATAATACAACTACATAATACCTTATATTGCATTGGGGATATATTTAGCGCTCATAACAAATAACTTCTATATGTATTTCCTACCCCTAAAGAAATTATTTAACAAAAAAAATCATATTTTGGTATTTTTATTTCTCAAACGTTATATACACCTTAATGGGATATGTGAGGATTCCAGATGATGATATCAGTATAAAAAGGGTTATAAAAGGAATTGCAATGAATTTATCTGAGACATATCTTGAAATAGAACGATACGAACGATACCTTGTGTGTATTATGGATATCTCTCACAGTTTCCTTTCCTGTTTCAGAAAAAAACAAAGACTAGAACTATAGAACAAGCATATCCACGAACACGGTCTTATACGAAACTGATCTCGAAGTGTCTAATGAGCACAATTATGACCATATTAAAAGGAACACATCTGGATGAGAAAATAATATGTTGGACAGTAGAGTATATAACAACGAAGAACCACAGTATCTCACAATAGAGGAATAGAGAAACAACCGTAAAATCATTAGCGCAAACATTATATATATATATATATATATATATATATATATATATATATATATATATATATATATATATATATATATATATATATATATATATACATATATATATAACAATACTACAACTGATGCAATAACAATGCTACAAAGCTATCTCACAAACCCATGTTGTAACATTTCCCTATGTCCCGGAACAAACTTTATGATTTCCAACCCCTGATGCAGTAACAATAGTACAACTAAGATATTAGCAATACTACATAGCTCTAACGATATCCACCTAACTTATGCAGAAGCATTACCCTATTTCCTTGCATTGATTTTGTGATATCCATAACTTGATTATAGTAACAGTACAACAACTGATGTAGTGACAATACTACTAAGCTATTTTTACTATTCCCAGGAACTGATATTGTGATCTATAGAATGTGATTTAGTAACAATACTATAACTGATATAGTAATAATACTACATAGCTCTAATTCTTTCCCACTAAATCTTGTAGTTACATCATAGTACGTTAAGGGACTGATTTGTGTCCTCCAAAACTTGTTGCAGTAACAATACGTCATAGTCATCACAGCCGTTCCACAAATTCAATGTAGTAAAATTATCCCATTTCAAAGCAATGATGTCGTTTTATCTCCAGAATCCTGATGTAGTACAATACTACATACCTATCCTCCAAACTTTGTAGTAACATTACCCTATTGCAAGGCACTGATTCTGTAATCTCCAAGACCTGCTGCAGTAAAAAGTCTACAAGTGATGTAGTTAGAAAACTACATATCTCTCCTGCTGTCCCCAAACGCATTTAGTAACATTACTCTATTTCCATAATAAGTCTAACATTCAATTTGTAAAATAAAAATATGATAAGATTAATTGAGCTATGTCTGACATTTTCAGCAACGTTTCTCAAATTGAGGAAAATATTTGTCTACTTCTTTTTCTCTGATTGGGGGGGACACTAGCCTAATATTCTTAGTAACATCAAAACTTGAATGTAAAGTGGGAATGTTTTTTTCACTTGCCAAATCTTATTCTTTTATGCTAATTCTAAATTCCCTTTCATCCTTCTCTCTTTGTATTTGCATTTGCATCTGTGTCCCTCTCCTCTTTCTCGAATTGTAACTGCATGTGTTTCTCTCTCTCTCCTCTTTGTCCATCTGCAACTACATTAGTTTCTCTCTCTCCTCTTTCTCGAATAGCATTTTATATCTTCTTTATCTAACTGCATTTGTTTCTCTTCTTTATCTTTTTGACGCTCAAGTTAGCTTATTTCTAATTTCGTCTTGTATTGTATTTAATATTTCTTTACTTTCATGTCAGATTCTGATACAGCCTTACTGATCGAAACAAAAAGCACTTTTATCCATAACAATCTTTTCCACGAAATACAAGACCAAAATGGTTTTTATTTTTTGTTTTGTTAAACAAGCCTTGCCTCAAAAAGAACACATTTTTTGGCAAGTTGACGCTACTCATCCTTCTTGAAATGTCTAACTGTCCCTGTGTAGGATTCGTGAGAAAGATCTCCTCTATTGATGACATTGTAAAACAGCCTGTTGATTTCACTAAAGATTTCTAAAAAGTGAAACAATACTTGGGATTTAAAACGTTTCAAAACCATTTAAAAAATATAATTCAAAAAACAAAAGTTTTCTAAAATATTTAGCCAAAATTCATATATCTCAAAGGCGAGAACCCAATTTTCCGCTATGAGTCTAAGCTATTACTATAATTAATAGGAAAGAGCGAAGACAACAAGTATTGTAAACTTTAACAAATAATTTATTTGCCTAGAATACCATGTAAAAAATGAAGAAAAGAACACAGTTTTACGAATCAAATCCAAAACTAATCCAAGAATTAAAAATAAATTCCTAAAAATAAAAGGTCCTGAATGAAACTAAGTTCGAATCCCGATGGAATCCTAAATGGAAGACGATGACATATCTTGTAACCTGCTAAGGGCTATCATGTCAACAGTTGAATCACAGAAAATATTATTCTGTTTTTGAATTCCATATAAATTTCAATGAAAGTCTTAGTCCAAAAATTTTGTAGGAGGACTTATATATTTCCATGGAAAAGAATAACTTGAAATTCAATAATATTATTAGGTGATTATCAGTGAAATAAAATAACAGTTCGGTCAGAGTTAATCCCATAAGTCCAGTAAACAAAGTTACATTACAATATTATGTAATGAAATTAAAAACATTTAAAACTCATAAACAAAGAACTAAATTAAATATACGTTAGCATACTCATGTAGTCTTTAGGTTTCTCACGTGGCTTGTATGAAACAGTTATTTATACATGTCTATATTTGTTTCGAATAAATAAGGTTTATGAAGCCGATCAAATGTTGTAATTTTGTTCGATTGCTGCGTAGCATATATAACTTAATCAGACTTTATCTGGCTCAAAAATTAAAATGTAGATCTCCAAACTCGTTTGAACAGTTTACTGTATAACCTAGATGTATATATTTGAATGTAAGCCAAATTCCTTGTTGTAATATTATATTTTAATAGAAGATAAAGATATTTCGAATTACAATTTTATACACAGCTGTTGAAGCCTCTGCTATCAGTAATGTATAACAATACAAACTTCTACAATTATAACTTGACATGCTGGAGTCACTTACTATAAATCCTTTTATCCACTTACATGACTGTATGAAGAAGTGTCAAATGAACAGCAGGTAAACGAATCCTTTAACCTTCATTATGTGTCTATAGCTGTCCACTGACTTCGTTACTACAATAAAAAAAACATGACAAACCATATCAGTACATTATTGATACATAGAAAACGTTATAAGAGCTTTTAAAACTGTCTCATACATGCTGAATTATATTTCAGAAAATTCCTGAATACATGCAAGATGCATTTAATATCTTCTGGCTCGGAAAATTATTCATTTTCAATGCATCTAATTATTGACTTTTTAAAAATCACATCCGGATACAAGAAAGATGTCATTCAAGCATCACATTTGTCATCCTCTAGACAATGATAAGCCTTCTTTGTATAATCAAAGATATACCTAAGCATTGTGGCGATCTATACTTAATAATTTACGTTTTCTGTTGAGATAAATGGTTACCATTATGAGATCCAATGTTTGTAAGGAAGAAAACTACAGCAAGTTTTTGTTGTAGGGTATGATGACATTGCTCAACACAAAATAGGCTATACATAGTGGCCATTATAATTTCTGGAGGAAGACACCGGGGAAACACCTGTAAAGAATCACTGACTAACGAGAACCTACTGGCAAGCTTTTTACATGTACGCATTGGCCATGCCCGAGACTCGAAACCATGAAGACAGAGGTGAGATATCATCGATTTCCAACAGTGATTACTTTAGAATACTCGGACACTTAGGGCGCCAACTTCAGCATGTGTCAAATTGCTTTCTATTCCTCTATATATTATGTCCTGAGTTCATAAATGAGTGCATTAAATCGGACAAACATGCAAAAGTGAAATTCTCGCAAACTTCATATATACAGGCCTTAAAAAATCATGTTAAGAGTACGTTCAAGAAATGGTTGATTCAGGGAGAAAGACGTGATCCATACGTGAGTAGCAATCATACAGCAGCAACAACAACAACAAGAAATATGTTTTGGAGAAAATTGAAAACCTGTGTTTTGTACTAATATTTTTATAATCGCTCAGTCCAGTATGATGGATTTAAGATCAAAAAGGTGGTCTACAAGTGAAAACGCCAAATTTAGGACCAATGAAGCGGAATTGTATGTGTGAAACAAAGCACACAAAACGATACACACCCACCTTTTCGAAGGCACTATAAACTAATATGTTACAAAAAAAATACTATGTACACATTGATTGGATTTGTGTGAAATAATGTGTAATAACTATACCATTCAGGTAACTCTATTTTGACCATTGTCATCATATGGACATTCTAAATCTGTTTAATGCAAATCCTACAAACAATATTTAACATGCACCTAGCAAACTTACTACGTGGCTCTTCATTGCAGAGAAAACTAAAGTAAACACACTCCAATTATTTAGCTGGGAGTGTGAATGTCTCAATGTATCATGATAACAATATGGGATTCTAATAAAGGTCGTTTTTTTTAAAATTCGTTTTTTGGACAAAACTTCTTTTTGCTACTTCTGGACTTTTCTCTTTTTATCGAAGTCTCATTATCATGATTAAGATAAAAATGTTTAATATGGCTGTATCTATGCATGTCTGGATGACCTTAAATATTATTTGAAGATAAATGATTCATTTTTCAATGCTGTACACTTTCATCTGCGTGGACGTGCACTTTTTCTTCATTAAATGCAATATTTATATTTTCTCAAAATTACTGCTATATTACTCAAGATTTAAAAAAATGTTTCCTATTGTGTTTTGTTTATAAGATAACACACACATATATATATATATATATATATATATATATATATATATATATATATATATATATATATATATATATATATATATATATATATGTGTGTGTGTGTATGTGTGTATATATATGTATATATATATATATATATATATATATGTATATATCTATATATCTATATATATATATATATATATATATATATATATATATATATATATATATATATATATATATATATATATGTATGTGTGTGCAATCAGTCTATGTAAGCACATATTGTGAGTTGTATTTGTTTATTGATTCCTACTTTTTGGTTTATTTTGTTATATTTCTGAACCTTTTTGTAACAGATTTTACAGTGAATTTTTTTTTTCATGTTTATTTAAGCACAAGTCGATAATTGAAGGATTGTTTGTTTTTTAATTTTTTCTCTTCCGAATGTATTTGCATAGCGTTTGTCATTTGAAACTCAGTGATACGGTCAAGTGAGTGCTGTCCTTATAGACCAATTCTGGTATGTGTTCATTTATATATTGTATTTATTTAATTAATTTTGAGGAGCTAAAGGAATTATTTACACTAAAAATATATTATCTCTTTAATATATTATAGGTCCAAAAATGCTCTAAGGGAAATATATCTAAGTCATTGTTAATGCTTTCGTCAAAAACTTGATATTCTAAATTTATTTCAACAATACTTGATTAATCTGGCAATATATTGTTACGGCCTTGTAGTTTAATTGTGTATGTTGAGGAATTAATTCTGTATAAATCTTTTTCTTTCATTTTATTTCATTAAATGTAATTATTAATATGATTATATTAATATCAGTCTAATAAGTTGTTGAAAAACATCGTGTTTACTTGAGTCGTAAATGTGACTCATGTGAGCACGTGCTGTGTATGATAGCAAATTCATTACAAGTAAACATTCAAGAATAGCTATGAAAACGATTGGCTGATACTTGGTCAGGCTTTCCTAATATCCAGATGAATTACGAACTTGCATGCATCCTCAGTACGCGTATAATTCAAACAACTTATTAGCTTCGTTTATATACTGAGGCTTTTGTAAGACAATCAGAGAAAGTCATACACAATCGTAGAGTCGCAACGTCAGTTGGAGTTATTGCAACATCTTAGTTATACAACTTCTAATACCATTAGAACAAGGTATTGTTGTGCTAGAAGAAGTCTGTTTCTATGTATACGTAGAACAACATGTCTTGCTTGAGGAGCTAATTTTGCTTCGTTTTTTATTAATATTTTTCCTGGAAAACAACAGTACTGATTTGGGCAAAGACATGTTTCGAAAAATATTCTAAATTGGAACGGGACAGCACAAACCGTGCTTTATTGTGTACATTCTGTAATTTTCTGTTAGCCTTTGTCTGACGTGGTCATCCGTCATTTTTACCGGAGTTGAACTTCAAACTGTTTAAAACTTTTTACATGACTTATGCTACTATTTTAAATAAACAATTTGAATCATTTCTGTGAACCGTAAGTCTTGTTTAACATAATTACAACTGTTTCATGTTTTCGAAGAAAATAAATCATTTTTGTAAATATAGAAAGCTTGTTGTCCTCACTCTTTCTTTATGTTACATTCAACGACCCGATACGTAACACTATACAATCATAACTTATATATTTCTATTTTATAATTGTCTAGTTGTCTTAGTCATTGCAAGTGTTTCCTTCACGGACATGACACACAAATTACGTACATCAATAACTGTTTGCTTTAAATAAGTGGTAGGCTACTGCTTTTGTCAAGATAAACAAGTGATTTCCTTGCAGATTTTGTATTTCGCATATTACAATCAAGTCATATTTCCTCTTCTTTTGTAAACTAAATCCAAATAAAGTAAATATTATATAATCTCATTCATCTAAAGAAGTAATAATATAATGAAACAATAGTATTGTGCTAATGCGTAACCTGAACTTGTGTGAAATTATAATTTACCAAACTGAACCTCAAAACAATGATACTATTCTGGCCTTGTATACAAACTATATTTCACGATTTCTTAATAAATGAATCACTTTGTGTTATCGTTGAAAACAAATAGTTCGCTTACTCCATTATCCCCTCTTAAGTCAACGGAGAAGCATACTGATCCCTGGTACCGTACTCCTATGTAGTTTTATCAAAACCTATATCAGCTGTTACATACATACATACATACATACATACATACATACATACATACATACATACATACATACATACATACATACATACATACATACATACATACATACATACATACATACATACATACATACATACATGAATACATGCATGCACGCACGCACACACGCACACACATACGTACGTACCCACGCAAGCACACATGAACACACATACATACATGCATACATACATACGTACATACGTACGCATATATATATATATATATATATATATATATATATATATATATATATATATATATGCACACACACCAAACGGAACAAAGAGTGTTACCACTGGATTCTATAGCTGAATGCCTGATAATAGAGGGCAGAATTGCTGATTTGTGCTTAATCATGAGGGAATGTAGACTTGTGTCAGCAGCAAGGCGATTGGCACTGTTCACACCCGGACCTAGCTTTATAATCACCGTACGAGTACGAACTAAAACTTATCTAACCTGTATGGTATGGTATGATTATGTGTGTGAGTGAAAAGAAAGAAAAAAAAAAAAAAATATATATATATATATATATATATATATATATATATATATATATATATATATATATATATATATAATTTCTTTGAATACGTTACATTTAGTAAATGCAAACGGGTAAGATGAACAATTTTCTCATCTTCGCTAAAAAGTAGTTTTTATTCTTGCAATCACACTATCCCCCACACTGATTTCAACATAAAGGGCACCTTCGCAAAATATGTGCCCAATATCCAGGAGCTCTAGAGGAATTGTGGTTGTGATTGGCAGACAGTCCTCATGGGCAGTTACATGAATGATTCCATTCCACAATGAATTATCCAGTCGCTTTGAATCATTTTATTCAGGCTGGGTGGTTAATACAATTCTGAACTCCTGATCCTTTCTCCTTTTTCACAGGAACGTTGCCGACACATTTATTTTATTTCGAATGATTTGTGTCTGTTCGAAGCATGTAAACTTTGGAGGAAATGTTATGGATCATTGATAAGTATGCGTGACTCGCTAAAATATGGGTCAGCGGTTACGTGGTAGCTTTCACGACTAATAGTTTTCTGGTACGAATAATGCTCCGAGTAGGTCAAGTAGTCCGCCATGGCCTACAATAATGCTCTATTTTCAGCGGCAGGATATGACTATGCCATTGTTCATACACCGCCAAACAGCAAAGAAATGATTTTAATAATAATAATAAACCTCAGCATTAAATTTCTCCAGTAAAGCTTTATATATTGTACTCCACTATGACAAGTATTTCAGTATTGCATTCAATAAAAGAGTTACTACGGTATACATGAAATACGCATGAACCTAACTGTCTGTCTTGTAAATGTAAGATGATGAGATTTCCAGAAACACTTGCAAGCGAGTGTCTTTCATGAAATCAACATATACAATTTTATATCCATGTATGTCAAGACAACTAATGCAATCTTGCTACAAGGAAACTGAAATTTCGCATCCGGATACGGAAATTAATATTGTTAGATCTGATTATGAACTTGCAATGTAAGATGGGACGTTTTACGAATTTACTATCATGACTTTTCTTGGGTGATTGGAATAAAATTAATTGGGACCTTCGGATTGTTTGTCGCACCCTCAATTAACACTATGTTACAAAAGGGCTGCGATAAGGTTGCCCCCGGATGTATGTATGTAGGTAGGTAGGTAGGTAGGTAAGCATGTATGTGTAAATGTTGGTGTTGTTGTTCTGGTGGTGGTGCTTAAAGCCATTTTTCAGCTCACGATACATGGCGGACAGATTTAATGGTGGAGAAAGAAAAAGGGAAATGATCATATAATCCCGACTCAGTGCCATCATTTATTGGTGATGCGTGCTTAGTCGGGACCATATATGTACTGGTGCGTGAAGTCAAGGCGATGGATGCTATTTACTCGCGGACCTGGGTTCGTAACTCCGAACTCCGTAGGGTACGAATTTAATTTCTCTAACATGTATGTTTGTATTAAACTATATATATATATATATATATATATATATATATATATATATATATATATATAAACATAAAATAGGGAAAGTGATACATACATACATACATACATACATACATACATACATACATACATACATACATACATACATACATACATACATACATACATACATACATACATACATACATACATACATACATACATACATACATACAATAGGGAAAGTGATAAAGAAGGAAAGTGGATAGACATTTATGAAGTAACTATTTTGATTTATTGCAATTAAATAATCACTAATAATGAAATTTACTTATTATGTATTACGCTCTATCAATATTTATCCAGTAATAGTACTATGCAGCTATCTTAAATGCAAGGTATCATGTGGGATTAATTTGCATTTCAGATTTCCTCAGTCGACAGAAATCTCACCAATGCCAATTCTAGTTGATAAGAAATTGCTGGCAATTATTGATTTTAAAGGTGCACTGTCTTGCGCATTTAAATGAGAGTTAATATTTAAGTAGTTTTACTATCAATTTTAAAGATTATCTTTGCATTTCGCAATTTCTTTTGGGTAACAAAAGAAGCAAGCAAAATATTAAATAATGCACTAAGCGTCTTTGAACACAAGATAAATATAAATAACCTTAATAAGATATCACTGTATAATATTGTTTTTGATTATACACCTAACATATAGCAGGTGTTAGGTAACTAAATGTCCCGTACACATCAATCTGCTTTAGCATGCCGTTGTATATTGAACTGGGCCTAAAGCAAGTTTAAATTGATGGCCCAATTATAGTGTATACATTTGACAATAAACAGACGCAAAAACCCATTTTTCAATATAAATGACTCATTTCTAAGAAAGGATATAGGCTTATATTCACCACCAGTAAAATCCTCTGTCAATCTAATTCATGTCATGCACAGATAAAAAAAAAGTCTTGTACAAGTTTAACGTTTAATCTCGTAATTCATTTATCACTCTTTAAAATCAATGTTTGTAAGACTAATATGGACACACTTTTTCAATATCCGGAAACGAATAGCTTTCCTTTACTCACACTGTATTACATACAAGTCGGATGTTGTGTGTCACACCATAATGAAAACTACAGTCTATAAATATGCAGAGTATTTTGCACAGCTGCACAAACGTGGAAAATGATCAAACGATGGATCTATGTCACTCTTTGTCCAGCATTCATATATGTTTACACAAATCCAAGTAGATATATGTATATAGGAGACTACGTGCTCTCTCTCTCTCTCTCTCTCTCTCTCTCTCTCTCTCTCTCTCTCTCTCTCTCTCTCTCTCTCTCTCTCTCTCTCTCTCTCTCTCTCTCTCTCTCTCTCACATACACAGTCAAATGGGTCTATCTAAATCTGTAATGAAATCGTCTTACGATATCAATTCTATTCACTTTATTTTTTGTAGTTGTTTAATACCTTATTTCAGGATATATACCTGGTGTAATTATTTGTGCTAACACGATATGATAATGTTTCTTTCTAAATTGAATCAAAACTGTCTTGTGACTACACTGTAATGATTAATGATATAGTCAATTCCATATTCCGTTACGAAATCGGACTTTGTAGAATTGATACTTAACTTACGCATCACAAATAAGCAACTTAGTGCTTTACAATGATCACCTATCATGTATAAACAGTGACAAATGCTTTCAATATTTAATGCTTGTTTTCTCTACTCGTAGTCATGAATTCCATTTTGTAACAAACTGAGAACTGATTTTATTAATGATGCATTTTGATACACACTGATGAAATATTAATATTATATACAACTTTATACTGTAAGATGTTTACCTATAAAGTGCGGAATTCTCAAAGGCGGACGAAGTTGTTGATTCTTTTTAAATGTTTTGATAAAGCTAACCAAGGGTCTGTTTCATAAATAGTGAGTGTTCTTGGTAGCCGAATTTTAGAATATACATATATATATAATATGGAGAGGCTTCTATGCTTTGCTTGGTGTATCTTATACATGTATAATGCGGAAATTTGTATCAGTATAGAGCAGACAGGTGAACTGTTCGTAAAGAGTATTTGTTAAGTAAATTTACACATATAATAATGAGACATGCAAAAGTTGTAATGAAACTATCTTTATCAAGATAGAATATATTTCTGTCAAATAAAGTTAATCGACATATATTTTAATCGAAATTACTCCCAATATAGTTTAATGAAAATGAGTCCAAAGGAGAGTTAGTTTTAATACAATTTAGAGAGATTTTTCATGTTCTTATCTATACTTAAATTTTCCCTCATAACACATACATACATACATACATACATACATACATACATACATACATACATACATACATACATACATACATACATACATACATACATACATACATACATACATACATACATACATACATACATACATACATACATACATACATACATAAATGCCTGCATACATACATACATACATACATACATACATACATACATACATACATACATACATACATACATACATACATACATACATACATACATACATACATACATACATACATACATACATACATACATACATACATACATACATACATACATACATACATACATACATACATACATACATACATACATACATACACACATACATACATATATCCATACATTCCATATATAACTACATACCTACCTACCTACCTACCTGCATACATACATACATACATACATACATACATACATACATACATACATACATACATACATACATACATACATACATACATACATACATACATACATACATACATACATACATACATACATACATACATACATACATACATACATACATACATACATACATATTATTATAGGTGGATATGCCATTGGACAAGTTCATACAATGCCACTTTTTGAACCATATTTATGTCCGCTGCAAATTTATTTATAATTTAAGCAAACTTTAATGTTGGGGAAATTATAGCATATACTACGATCAGTAAATATTTGGAAATAACATTATTTTCCAATACTAATGGTTCAGTTGATAATTCAAAATCATGCCATGTGCCATTAATATCCCTTGTGAACATTAACCAAAAGGCTTTTAATGTCTTTGTCTTTCTTTAAAATCTGAAACATTTTCAGTAATAAGGAGCACGCTCCTCGTACCTGGAAGCACCAAGCATTATTTAATTTAAACTGCATTGTATGCACAGGGTAAGATTTCCTTTACATATCATATAATATTGGTTGCAACCATTGCATTGCATGGCGGGAAACATAAAACAAAATAATGCTTAATTTAGACAATGTATGATTGTTTTCTAGTCATGGTATTTGCTTATATACGTCCAAGTATGTCAAGCCTTTTATATCATCTCCCTAATGATTTTGCCAGTGTAATATTTTAGTTTTTGCCTGTGTAATATTATAATCCTAAAATATACCTATCGTACTCGTTTTCCTTGACAAGGGAGTCATACTCTTCCATTAAAAGTCAGACAAGGCTAATTCATGACACATGCTTAAGGGTTACAAGAATTAATGCCGTAACAAGGTATATTGTTTGACCTCGCAGGCTGTAATCTTATAAAGATACAACGTCTAAAAATTGGAGAATATTAAATTAGCTTGCGTTAACAATGATTAAACGTGTTTCATTGTCCTCTTCTTGAGTCGTTCCGTCATTTACTTGTATTCAAATTTTTTATAAAGTGAGAATATGTTTTATTAACGACGAATGTTGATGCAAATCTGCAAAATGCTTTATTGGATCATGAAACTTTATCACCAATTTAATTGTGTGCACATTTATCTAATTGTCTTCCTGACAAAATTTTGTTCCACTGTCATAAAGTATTAATCATACTCGGTTAACTTGGTCATAAACAGCGGTAATAATTTAGTATGCTTACAATTCAAATTGCATTCTTAGTGCAAAAGATAATTGCTAAATGATCGTCCTCTGATTTCCCCACATATTTTAAATATTTATTTTATAAAATATCACAAAAGATGGCAAAAATAAAATGTTGCATTTTGTATTTATAATCTGTTTTGTAAGTCTTATTCCAGCGTGTCTTGTTGATTATTCTTTCGATTAAGTACCCCTGCCATTATTATAAATGCTCCTACAAATATAATATCAAAACGTTTTGTCTAAATGTTATCTGCCATAGTCTTTGGGTACTACCTTATTGTAGACGCATAAATCTGTGTGAGCTTGATTTGGATGCTTTATTGTCAAAGAAGTCAAAACTAGACTGTTACTTTATTCAATTTAACTGGATTTATAAGACTAAAATAGAAAAAAAGGAAAATGAACTTTATATATATATATATATATATATATATATATATATATATGCGTGTGTATGTGTATGTGTGTGTGAGTATGTGTGTAATGTATATTTATATTATATAGAGACAGACAGACAGAAAAATAGATAGATAGATAGATAGATAGATAGATAGATAGATAGATAGATAGATAGATAGATAGATAGATAGATAGATAGATAGATAGATAGATAGATAGATAGATAGATAGATAGATAGATAGATAGATAGATAGATAGATAGATAGACAGATAGATAGATAGAAGGAAGCATGTGTATGCACGCATACATTAAGTAATCTCTTTTCATCAACACCCACAATGTGTCGGAATCTACACATGCATTAATTAATCTCTTTTCGTAAACACCCTCAATAAGTCGGCACCTATTTCCTATCAGCATTTTATATGTAACTTTTCAAAACAAATATCAATTAGATTCATATCTGTTAATGGTTTATGGTGTTTAATATATGTTCTCTGAGACAACTTCTTTAGGTTGAGATTTATTGTTGCATTGCTAAAGACAAAATTTCATTCAACACTAGTATAATTGTTTCAACCTTATTAAAGTTAATAACTTTATTTGAATTAGAAATTATCCTAATGAAGAAACTCATGAAAATATTGATTATCTCTTGAGCAATATTCTTATTCATTTAAACTCGTGTTCAACGAATCATTATCGTCACACACTTTTATCTATCAAACATTTGTAACCATTAGCTCTGGACTTTCCACATACATGTTTAATTATACATACATACATACATACATACATACATACATACATACATACATACATACATACATACATACATACATACATACATACATACATACATACATACATACATACATACATACATACATACATACATACATACATACATACATACATACATACATACATACATACATACAAACATATATACATACATACATACATACATACATACATACATACATACATACATATATACATACATACATACATACATACATACATACATACATACATACATACATACATACATACATACAAACATGCATGCATGCATGCATGCATGCATGCATACATACATACATACATACATACATACATACATACATACATACATACATACATACATACATACATACATACATACATACATACATACATACATACATACATACATACATACATACATACATACATACATACATACATACATACATACATACATACATACATACATACATACATACATACATACATACATACATACATACATACATACATACACACACACATACATACATACATACATACATACATACATACATACATACATACATACATACATACATACATACATACATACATACATACATACATACATACATACATACATACATACATACATACATACATACATACATACATACATACATACATACATACATACATACATACATACATACATACATACATACATACATACATACATACATACATACATACATACATACATACATACATACATACATACATACATACATACATACATACATAAAATAGGGAATGTGATAAAGAAGGAAGTGAATAGACATTTATGAAGTAACTATTTAGGTTTATTGCAATGAAATAATCACTAATAATGAAAATTACTTATTTTGTATTACGCTCTGTCAACATTTATCCAGTAATAATACTATGTAACTATCTTAAATGCAAGGTATCATGTGGGATTATATGAATTAATTTGCATTTCAGATTTCCTCAGTCTAGGGAAATCTCACCAATGCCAATTCCAGTTGATAAGAGATTACTGGCAATTATAGATTTTAAATGTGCACTTGTGCATCTAAATGAGAGTTAATATTTAAGTAGTTTTACTGTCAATTTTAAAGATTTTCTTTGCATTTCGCAATTTTTTGTGAGTAGCAAAAGAAGCAAGCAAAATATTAAATAGTGCAATAAGCGTCTTTGAACACAACATAAATATGTAAAACCTTTATAAGATATCATTGTATAATATCGTTTTTGATCCTCTACCTAACATATAGCAGGAGGTAGGTATCTAGCTGTCTCATACACATCATTCTGCTTTAGCATGCCATTGTATATAGAATTGGGCCTTTAGCAAGTTTTAATTGATGGCCCAATTATAGTGTATACATTTGACAATAAACAGACGCAAAAACCCATTTTTCAATACAAAGACTCATTTATATGAAAGGAAATAGGCTACTATTCTCCACCAGTAATATCCACCGTTGTTCTAATTCATGTTATGCACAGATAAAACGTCTTATACAAGTTTAACGTTTAGTCTCGTAATTCATTTATCACTCTTTAAAATCAATGTTTGTAAGACTAATATGGACTCAATTTCTCCATATCCGGAAACGAATAGCTTCCCTTTACTCACACTATATTACATACAAGTTGGATGTTGTGTGTCACACCATAATGAAAACTATTATATAAATATGCAGAGTAATTTGCACAGCTGTGCAAACGTGGAAAATGATCAAACGATGGATGTATGTCACTCTTTTTCCAGCATTCATATATGTTTACACAAATCCAAGTAGGTATATGAGAATAATTGCTCTCTCTCTCTCTCTCTCTCTCTCTCTCTCTCTCTCTCTCTCTCTCTCTCTCTCTCTCTCTCTCTCTCTCTCTCTCTCTCTCTCTCTCTCTCTCTCTCTCTCTCTCTCTCTCTCACACACACACACACACAATCTCACACACACACACACTCTCACACACGCACACTCAAATGGATCAAACTAAATCTGTAATGAAATAGTCTTCCATTATCAATTATATTCACTTTAATGTTTGCAATTGTTTAATACTTTATTTCAGGATATATACCTGGTGTAATTATTTGTGCTAACAAGATATGATAATGTTTCTTTCTAAAGTGAATCAAAACTGCTTCGCGACTACATTGTAACTATTAATGATATAGTCAATTCCAAAGCCTTTTACGAAGTAAGACCTTGTAGAATTGATTCTTAACTTAAGCATCACAAATAAACAACTTAGTACTTTACTATGATCGCCTATCATGTATAAACAGCGATTAAATTTGTTTCAATATTTAAATCTTGCTTTGCCTACTCGTAGTCATGAATTCCAATTTGTAACAAATTGAGAACTTTTTATTAATGATGCATTTCGACACACACTGATGAAATATTAAAATTATATACAACTTTTTATTTTAAAATGTTTACCTTTAAAGCGCAGAATTCTCAATGGCGGACGACGTTCTTGATTCTTTATAAGTGTTTAGATAAAGCTAACCAAGGGTCTGATTCATAATTTATTTATTTGGACTATTGCATTATTATGAATTACACATTTTACTGCAATTAAATGCATAATTTTCCAAGTAAGTACCTCCAGGTATTGACTCTGAAGTTTTTAGTTTTATGGCATATCCATAAATGGAAGTTTCTTATCGCGTTGAGGCAAGTAAAGTACTTTGATAATGTACACAAAATCAGATGATATTGTGGCACTCAGAGTAGCCACTTTTAGGCTTGATTAATACACGCAAAACTCGGACCAACACAGATGTATTTTAAATATAAAGGGTCTCCGTATCTTGCATTAGGCTAACACATGTCATCGAGAAAATGTAAGGTCGTATAGAAAGCAACTATTAAAGTCATTACAACTATGTAACACAGTACGCAATGTTAAGTTCAGAAAAGCAAAATTGTGTTACTGCCTGTGGGATAACCGTGCTGTAATCTCTGTACAACAATGTGATCATGAAACAATATACACACCAAAAGACAAAACTAACATATGTGTTGGGATTGACAAATGAATTGAGATTTCTTCTTCTTCTTGGTGTCAATCCTTGCATTGGTTTTTTCTCTCTGATATGCTTATTTTTATTTATCAATTAATGACATTATATAAGGCTAATTATACCGTCTGAGATCTCGATTTAGCATCCAAAAGTCATTTTATGTGACACTGACGTCATCACTATGTCAAGATAAGTGATCTTAATCATTTATAGTCACGTGATATTCAACAGAACATGCTTCAAACGATGAGACCAACATAAATGACCCACGATGACCAGCACAAGAGAATCCACTTGCAACAAAAAATTTATTATATTTTACATGATTACTATGTTACTCTGGCGAGAACAGCAGCACATGGATAAAGAGAGACAAAACCCACTTATATTTCAAATTACTATTAACGTTTTATAGTGAGATTCTGTATTTGGGTTAAAGGATGATGAATGTCGATTCTGACACTTGGAAACATTATTCTTGAAAGTAATCAGACTTTTGTGCTGAACGATTCTACTACATTGTTCACAGATGCATCGCTTTGGAAGTATAATACCACTGTTCCAACGATGTAAATTTGGTTTGAAAATGTCAAGTGGAGAACGTTACATTTATACTATTTTGATGCGAGCTAGTCCTGGTTCAAACACCGACATAGATTATTGTCTTTTCCATTTAAATTATAATAAAACGCTACATTTGTAATATAGTTAGCATATTCAAACATTATTCATCATGTACTATTATTGCCTCTCATTTTATAGACTGGTCATCAGGTTTTGTTTTTTAATGCATATCTGAATAATAATCTAGTATAATCTAGCTTATATATGCTGCTCTTAGAAATGAGATATAATATTAAAGAAGAAATGAATAATAATGTGGTTAATGGGGTGCCACGTCACGTATAAAAACCAAATGTTCTAGGCCGAAGAAAGCAAACACATTAAAGCATTTGATTTTATTACTTAATTATCATATATAATCAACAAATGGCAAATGCAAATATCACTAAGTAATTAATATATTTTATAAGATAACGTTTAACTTTCATCAGTTCTAATTTGAGGAAAAAAAATGACCGTTGCATGGTAGGCTATGCGGTAAAGAATAAAGCTCAAACAAATTGCACGATGATTTAGGAAATTTATAATTCCTTTATATTCTTGAAACTTTAAACCTTCTCTCCTGGAAATATGGCACGTGATACTGGTACAATGATACGCTACATAAAAGTTTTGTGAAATAACGTGTTGACTGACGAAGGTGCATTTCTGATAGGTAAGTGCATGTTTTAGGTTTTGCTTAAATAGTTTGATTCAATTAGGGATGGCATAGGTAAGTTTGACAAAGTTTGAAGAATGCAGATCTGACATAACATATTTCTGGTTTTGCCGGTTTTGTTTATGCTCATGAGAGAATTTGGATTTTCGTAGCCAGTGATATATATTGCCTGTGTGTCTGAAATATAGTTTTATGTTATAGTTAGTACCACACAGCATCGCACATGTCACTCTTTATACAGCTCAGTAAAGTATCAGGTCAAAATCATTAAATCTAGCTAAACGTACATAATTCGTGTCATACGAAGAAATTAAAAGTAATTAGATACTTTTATCTACCTGGCAATTTGTGAAGATACATATAGGATAAAAATTGCTATACTATGTGCAGTTTCTAGCATAATACCAAATTCCTCAAATCTGTGTTTGTGTGTCTGCCTCTTTAACTATGTCTTATATGGTGTGTTATCAAAGGTTGAGAGGCCTTACTTTGCTTTATGAGTGAATTTTCTTTTGTTTCGCATCTCTTTCTTATTTGTTCATTTTATAACATCTCCAATCACAGCAGAACCTAATAGGAATTTGTTTGCCATTAAAAGTAGTTCCTAGCGTGTGTACACGATGATTGTGATGACCTTCTTTGAAATCAATACGCTATTAGTCAAAGCCATTGACTTGTAAACACGACACTGGTTTCAAAGCAATAGCTTGTACACATAGTATCGTTTAAGGTATCACAACACTGTTGCAATGCTGTGATATTTGTAGCAAAATGCCTTCACGGGAACGCTTAATTTATGTTATATTTTCCCTGTGCAAAGGTGGAAAAAAATCCGTATTCTTTTATCTTGCTGATTTAATACACTCGGTTTGCGAGGTTATAATAAAGAATGCGGCAAACGTTTCAATACACAAATAGGGACGCAAAAGATATATAACAGTCGCGATACGTGATCTTGATTTGGTTCTGTTAAGATAACTAATTATGCCAAACTAATAATGCAGCTATAGACATTAGTATACTACTATAATAACACTTTTCCGGTACTCAAATGTTCCATTAATAATAACTCTGAATTAACTGAAGCATTGTTCCACTTATTAATTATTCAAGTAAAACGTTTATTATTGACTTTATTTGACGAAAAAAGCTTAAATGCATGTTCATTAAAATTTGCATTTTGTATGAAAATTAATTTGTGCATATATAATTTTCATCTCTTTATTGGAGTAAATGGCATAGTCAGTGGTTAGTACCTCAATATTATTGTCATAAATGGCATAGTCAGTGGTTAGTACCTCAATAGTATTGTCATAAATGGCATAGTCAGTTGTTAGTACCTCAATAGTATTGTAATAAATGGCATAGTCAGTGGTTAGTACCTCAATAGTATTGTCAGCACATTTTTTTAACTAAGTTCTTAAGCACCTTATCTTTCAAATTTTAAATAGAAAACGGACCTAAAACATTCAGCAAAGCATTTGTGCCAACCCACCTGCAAGCAAACGAGTACATTTCCTCTGCAACTAACTCCAAATAACAACTCCAAGCTGATCAATACAAAACCTGCGACCGACACCCTGAAGAAAAATACTCCCAGAATAAATATCATAGCACAGACCCTATAACACAAAAAAACAATACCCATGGGAAATACTGTTCGCAATACCTAAAATCGCAGATGTATCCAAATCCAAATAATTTAATCAAACATCAGCAGTCATTGCAATACCAAAAAAAAACACTAACTGTAGCCCGATTACCTGGCGTAAGTTAAATCTACAAAGCAGAATTCTAGGCAATAAACAAGGCGCTAAAATGTTTACAAACCCCAAACCACAAACACGTCATAATATCAGATTCACTAATTCTACTGATCTAGGAATTATACTGTCAGGTACGACAATGCTACATTTTAATTACCTTTCATCTGTTTGCATTATAATACGTCATTTGCTCTCCCCGTCGATCGAGAAGCTTTATTTATCAAGACACCGTTTTATCGTTTTATTTTCAATTGTTTGGTTTTGCATTTCTATTCAATACGAAAACTTTTTCCACTTTTAAATTATCAAAGATATAATCTTTAGTATGGCGCAAAATAACCTGACAGTGTTGTTGTACTATAAAACTTCAACTAAATAACTAAGTAACAGCTGCGTTATTCCTCTCCAACAATTCTCCTTCCATTTGCAAGCATCAAAGTGATGCTTTCGCATGAAAGATCACAAAATCGAGATCACAGATTACTAAATCGAAACCTCAGATTAGTAGATCTAGATCTCTGATTAGTACACCGAGATCTCGGATTAGTAAATCAAAATTTGGAATACAAAATCAATCATACTTTGACCTTTTCATCTATATGCCTTCCTGAGGCCAAATCAAAAGCTAAAACCTAATTAAGCCACATACACCTAATTTAATTTGAAAACAAAGACATCACATTGCAGATTTGTTCCTTTATTAATGAAAACAAGTAATCATTAGACCTTTTAAAATAAACAAGGGATCCCTGTAATCGAACTTGAATCTATAATCGACATACTATTAACAAGCCATACAGGGAATCTAACTACATACATAACGTTTGGAATTGAATAAACCATAGAGAACGACGAACGTTGTTGTTGTCGTTGTTAAAAGGTCTAATGCCAATAACATCACGAGATAAGCTAGTTGTAATGGGCTGTATGAGAGTGAGTGAGGGTGTCATTGCCAAACTAGTGAATAGAAGATGATTTTCGTCTGGTTCCCTTGGAAGACATTCACATTTAATATTTGTATTTGGCTCTACTCCACCTTCTCGCATGGAATTGTCCTGATAGTACTTTCCAAAACATGTTGCACATCCAGATTTAAGATCATGGAAAGTAGCATTTTACCTTCACCATGGTAGTCTGTATCGCCATTGTTAGCACGCTCTCCGAAAACTTCAGTACTTTCTCATGGACACCTGCTTTCTCTATATGTGTCTAATATGTATGTTATTTAGGTAGATGTTGTAATAAGCCTAAATCCGATTCGTATATTACCTGTAGTCCAGCTGTTAATGCAATTATAAACAGTGGTTGCAAAATTTTCCAGCATGTGACTTTAAGTTAATATTTTGGGCATATCTAACCTCTGTTTCATTTCCGTGGATGACTTTCTTCCAGTGTTTTTGTTTCTTTGGGGTAAGGCCAACTTAGATACACAATCATATGGTCTTCGCCAAGTGTTTGCCAAGTTTGGAAATTTAAACCCGGTGTTTTAAAAGTGGATAAAGCTAAAGACAATAAGACGAAACAAACATCACGGATAACAATTATCTCCCCTAAAGCATCTAGGCCATAAAACATAACAAATTGTCATCTGTAATAGAGATATTAACTCCAAATCTTTGCATTATGTTTACGAGCTTCGTATATTATGCATGCATGCATACATACATACATACATACATGCATACATACATGCATGCATGCATGCATGCATGCATGCATGCATGCATGCATACATACATACATACATACATACATACATACATACATACATACATACATACATACATACATACATACATACATACATACATACATACATACATACATACATACATACATACATACATACATACATACATACATACATACATACATACATACATACATACATACATACTATTGTAGGTGGGTATGCGATTGTACAAGTTCATGCAATGCCACTTTTTGAACCATATTTATGTCTGCTGCAAATTTAATTTAAGCTAACTGTTATGTTGGGGAAATTGTAGCTTATACAACGATTAGTATATATTTGGATATAGATTATCTTCCAATACTAATGGTTCAGTTGATATTTCAAATCATGCCATATGCAATTAATATCCCTTGTGAACATTAACCAAAAGGCTTTAAATGTCTTTGTCTTTCTTTAAAATCTGAAACATTTTCAGTAATAAGGAGCACGCTGCTCGTGTCTGGAAGTACCAAGCTTTCTTTAATTTAAACTGCATTGCATGCACAGGGTAAGATTTCCTTTATATTTTATATAATATTGATTGCATCCATTGCATTGCATGACTTGAAATTTAAAACAAAATAATGCTTAATTTAGACAATATATGTGTGTTTTCTAGTCATGGTATTTGCTTATACACATCCAAGTATGTCAAGCCTTTTATGTCATCTACCTAATGATTTTGCCTGTGTAATATTATAGTTCTGGAAATATACCTATCTTACTATTTTCCTTGATAAGGGAGTCATACTCTTTCCATTAAAAGTCATACAGGACTATATCATGACCCATGCTTGAGGTTTACACTAATTAATGCCGTAACGCGGTATATTGCTTCACCTGTAATCTTATATAAATACAACGGCGAAATATTGGAGAATAGTAAGTTATCTTGCGTAAACAATGATTACGGGTGTTTCATTGTTTTCTTCTTGATTTGTTCCGTCATTTACTTGAATTCAAATTTGTAATAAAGTGAGGATTTGTTTTATTAACGATGGATGTTGATGCAAATCGGCAAAATGCTTTATCGGATCAAGAAAAGTTATCACCACTTTAATTGTGTGCACATTTATCTAATTGTCTTTCTGACAAAATCTGTTTCCACTGTCATAAAGTATTAATCATAACCGGTTACATTGTTCATAAAAAGCGGTAATAATTTAGTGTACCTATATTTCAAATTGCATTCTTAGACCGAAAGGTAATTACTAAATGAACATACTCTCTAATGTTCCCACATATTTCTAATATTCATTTTAGAAAATATCACAAAAGATGGCACAATGAAAATTTTGCATTTTGTATTTATAATCTGTTTTGTAAGTCTTATGCCAGCGTGTTTTGTTCATTATTCTTTCGATTAAGTACCTCTGCCATTGTCCTAAATACTCCTATAAATATAATATCAAAACGTTTCGTCTAACAATTATCTGCCATAGTCTTTGGGCACTGCCCTATTATAGACGCATACACATGTGTGAACATCATTGGATGCTTCATTGTCAAAGGAATCAAAACTAGACTGCTCCTCTATTCAACTGGATTTATTTAAATGTATTTATAAGACTTTCAAAAGGGTAAAAATGGAAAACTAACTTATATATATATATATATATATATATATATATATATATATATGTGTGTGTGTGTGTGTGTGTGTATAATGTATATTTATATTATATAAAGACAGAGAGATAGATAGATAGATAGATAGATAGATAGATAGATAGATAGATAGATAGATAGATAGATAGATAGATAGATAGATAGATAGATAGATAGATAGATAGATAGATAGATAGATAGATAGATAGATAGAAGCAAGTGTATGCAAACATGCATTAAGTAATCTTATTTCATAAACACCCTCAATGTGTTGGCATGCACGCATTCATTAAGTAATCTCTTTTCGTAAACACCCTCAATATGTTGGCACGTATCTCCTATCAGCATTTTATATGTAAATTTTCAAACACATGTCAATATGTGTGCCCTGATACAACTTCTTTAGATTGAGATTTATTGTTGCATTGCTAAAGACAAAATTTCATTCAAGACTAGTTTAACAGTTTCAACCTTATTAAAGTTATTAACTTTATTTGAATTAGAAATTATCTTAATGAAAAACTCTAATATTGGTTATCTCTTTAGTAGTATTCTTATTCATTTCAACTCGTGTTCAACGAATCATTATCGTCATAAAAATTGTATCTATCAAACATTTGTAGCCATTGGCTCTGGACTTTCCACACACATGTATAATTATTTAGTACAAGCACTATAATACCAACATAATTTCATGATATTTAGACACGTTTTCAATTGCCAATTTTACAATTTGATTTCCATTTGAATAAATTGGTATTCCGCTGTTATGTACACGTGATTTGATTATGTTGCAGAAGGGTATTAAACATTGCATATATCATTGAACGGTGATGTGCTGTAAAATTAATTTAAATTTGTTTTCTATTAGCTTTTTAAATTGATAAAATGTTTATATGAATTGTTCATTTCCAAATACATATTTATGCAAAGTTGGAACAAAATAAACTTAAAGAAATGACACAAATACTCATATATATATATATATATATATATATATATATATATATATATATATATATATATATATATATATATATATATATCTTAAAATCTAATATCTTTGCATAAGTTGCATTGATTCTATATCAAGCTTAATGATTGAGGTATTGTTAACACATGTAGACACTCAATATAAGATTATCCGTTAGTTATCATCTCTCTCTTCTCTCTCTCTCTCTCTCTCTCTCTCTCTCTCTCTCTCTCTCTCTCTCTCTCTCTCTCTCTCTCTCTCTCTCTCTCTCTCTCTCTCTCTCTCTCTCTCTCTCTCTCTCTCTCTCTCTCTCTCTCTCTCTCTCTTTGGTATTGGAACATATCATGACGAAGATCCAGGACGTATTAAAGTTTAAATGAGCTTTTTGTCCCAAAGTTTCTAATATTCTACGTGTGTTGTTTGCTGCGACCGATGTATTTCAGCTAAGTATTGATAATGGTCCTATTTAATGCATATTATATGAGCTTACTAATTCAATGTTATATATTTGTTTACAGTCGATTGTGATTTTGAAAACGATTCATGTAGCTGGTCAATAGACGGATTCAGAAGGATTTCATACAATCAGTTCAATGGTACAGGTGGATGGAACGATCATCTACCCAGAAACGGTAAGCGTTTGTTTTAAATTTCATCATCAGAAACTGTAACCAATATCTTAGATATTATTTGTATGACCCAACTGACTATTTTGAAATATTATTTTAGAATTTATTTGTATGGTCTTTGAAGGAAGCACTAGATAAAGGTACTGTTCGATTACACAAAACCCAGCATTAAAATTCACTAGTGGTTCACAAGTAGTACAGTAACTTAACTGTACACTGTAGTGCACGTTAGTGCACAAGGTAGTGTTTCTATATCAGGTATGTTAGTACAAAGTTGTGTATTTGTTTCAACAATTTAGTGTACAATAACATAAATGATAGATACGGTCCTCATCAATGGTAGGGATAATAGTTTGCTTAGAGGCAAGATCTAGTTATATATTATATATTTTATTATGATTCCGATAATAAGGATGACACTGATAATGTCGTTGATTAAAAAACTGGAGGGGGCGGCATTAACTCTCCTAATCAGTTACATCTAATCACATAATACAAGTAAATGGAGATACACCTGTATAGTTGTATTGACATTAGTTGTTGTTTTATTGGGGAGGGGTGTTGTAATTTTTGTTAAGTATTATATTTTTATTATATTACTTCTTTCCGTAGCTAATCAATATAATATCGTCTCATAAATATTCGTAATTGAAAGGATCATTGGATCACTTGATGAATAAGTCGTTTACTTAATGGATGGATGGATGGAATTATGAATGAACATTATCTGTTTTTTTAACATATTCCCTTATGGTGAATGGTCCTTTGAAGTACTCAAACACTTACAAAAAGCCTCATTCTTACTTACAATGCCAAAATTGTTCAACGCTTCGTACGCTTCAGGCCTTTAGGTTTCATATGTATTCAGTACTGAACTGATATTGTCGCAAATGATTTACCAATCGTGCCTTGAGTTGACAATAGACCAATGGATTTTAATGATTGGAAGAGTAATGCACTTCAATTTCAAACTGGTACAATAAATATAACTTTAATATTTATGTATATGTGAACACAAAATATAGACTTTGAGTAATCTTGCATATACATAAAGCTGCTTATATTTCGAATTGGATGTCTTACATACACTACTGTGGCTTTTACTAGCTATTGGCAACTTTATACCTCATGAAGACAAAATGAGATAGAATTTGCTTCTGAAACACGTTAAAGTCAATATAATAACAAAACTTTGCTTGTTGGACAATAGAATAAACGACGATTGACATGACAGTGTCATGTTAGTCTTACATCTACGAAGTCTGTATCGGATAGTGGTATAAAACTCTGGTCATCGTTCCAATCATCTTAGCTAGCTAAAGATCCTATATTCACCTTTTCGGATCAAACATATATTTCCATTCATTGTCCTAGTGATGTTTACTGGATTTAAAGAGTTGCGTCCCGTAGTCTGAACGCCAATTAACTAAATAGCGTGTAGCAGCAGTTCACTGTACATCGGAAGGAATTATTAAAGGGAATTGACTTAAAAAGGATACTTGGTACATTTAACATAACAGGTAAGACTACGCACCAGAAAGAATTCATTACATGTTTGTTTGAGTAAAGAATGTTAGTTCTGAAACACGTTAAAGTCAATATAATACAAAACTTTGCTTTGTTGGACAATAGAATAAACGACGACTGACATGACAGTGTCATGTAAGTCTTACATCTACGAAGTCTGTATCGGATAGTGGTATAAAACTATGGTCATATTTCCGATCATCTTCGCTAGCTAAGGATCCTATCTTCACCTTTTCGGATCAAACATATATTTCCATTGATTGTCCTAGTGATGTTTACTGGATTTCAAGAGTTGCGTCCCTTATTCTGAACGCCAACTAATTAAATAGCGTGTAGCAGCAGTTCACTGTACATCGGAAAGAATTAGTGGGGCAATTGACTTAAAAAGGATACTTGGTACATTTAACATAACAGGTAAGACTATGCACCAGAAAGAATTCATTACATGTTTGTTTGAGTAAAGAATGGACCTTTAATGGAAAATTGCATATTTATGAATCCGCTCTAGTTGTGTGCTCCCCTTGTCTCGATCACGTGAAATTCGCAGACGCTAGCACAGCAATATATGCTGGATACGCCAAAGTGTGGATATGGTTAAAATATCAGATGCGTTTCTCATGAAAGAAACATGCTCTAAAAAACTCTATATTAAAGTCATTTTTCTTGTAAAATGGAATAAACATCCACTTACCTTCCCGTACCATGTAAATTCAAAGATTAAATTGGGCAAAGGTTAGACTGATTTACGAGTAAGAATTACATAAACAGGAACAAACTTAAATACTTGTTAATTCATTTACAGTAGTACTAATATAGGTTTAATTGATTTTCCAATGAAACTGAATTGTACTCGGAGAAGACGTTTATTTCATAGACATTAAATTTTGTTAAACTATTTGATCTATTAGATATAATGAACAGATGTGAAAAGAAAAATGTCATAGACAATTGTGTGGGCATTTTGCATGGTAAAATGTGTCAGTAAAAAGAATATACTTCAAGGTTCATCTATAACAGTAATGCATTGAGATTATCACTCAATGTGCTTGTTAATTTTTTTTATTTTTTTTTTCGCTTTTGCTTTTGAATATATCTGAGTCATCTCTCCTACATAAATTATAAAATCGAGTAAAATAAAATTTAGGCAAGAAAGAATATATTTTCGAGGCATAGGAATTGACCCTGAAAAAGACGGTTTTTTATTATATTAACACTATTCGTTAGCACACAGACATCCCATAGGTCTTCTTATCTTCCAGAACTTCTTCTGAACTTGTCTCAAACTGTGTCCCATTTCTGGTCCGTAGATTGTACCTGTGATCCTGATGATGGTCCATGTTGTTTACACATACATGGGTAAGTCCCTACGGAACATCGTCAACTATTCAAGAGTAGATGATTTAACCTCAGTCCATAACTTTGTTACTAGAAGGGAATTAATTGAAATTGTTCACCAATCACAACACGCGTTACAAGATTCAAAAACTTCCCGGAATCTGTCTTCCAATCCGATGAGAGCTACCTGTGACGTCACATTCTTCTGCTTAGGTAAGCTAGCGTCAGTGCGCAGTGAAATGATGCGACATTGTTTTGTAAAACATGCTGAAATGAAAGAAGTTGATGAATTGAGGTACAACGGCTTTGGACATGACAATCTAAGATATAGCAGCGTCTACCAAAGAGAGCATAACACTACTTCGATTAGTTTTAACAGGGATTTAGTAGATTTTCTCTCTTCGCAGGAATTTGCTCCGGTACCAGTACCTTCGCAACTTTTTCCTTCTTCGATGATTTTAAACAAAGACAAATAAGAATTGGAGAATTTTTTTACAGCATCAGGAAGAGACATTTCATGCATTTCACCTTGCAAAGCAACAGCGAGAAGAAGGGACAAGAAGGAAACGACAGGAAGAAGAAACAGTAGAGAAGAAACAAATGCTAGAAGAGAAGTAGAACAGTGAACATCAAACGGTCACGGTACTCTTGAACATTTTGACTGAATTGAGAAGTCTGAAACAAATGTATCAGACTTCTTTATTACGACTCAAGAAAAAAAGACCTTACCAAGCCAAACAGCCTAACCTTGTGACAACACCAGAGATACTGCACCTATTCATTTCTACGAAATCATTGACAGGAGCAAGTCCATAAGTAGGCTTTAGCCGTGGCAAAGGCTTAAGTTAGTTATGCCGTTTTGCTTCTCGTTGCTAATATTTTCTAAGGTAAAAGCAAACACCCAAAGATCCTTTGCAGTGTTACTAATATCTTTTGAAAAGAGAGAATATTCCTTTTGCCAAAACCAATTAAAAGTAAGATTGCCTAATTTAGCCCTAGGGTGTATGTGTTATGACTGTATGAGTGTATGTCCTTAAAACCCAAGAGACGTTTTATCAATATAGTCTATTCTGGTACAATTTTGATTTACAATTCAATATCACACAATAGCACAACACAACACAGCACTTTTCAAAAGTTCATAGATTTCTTCTGTTTTCTTTCACTGTCTCTATTTTCTTTAGGATTGTTTTTTTTTTCACTTTTACACTTTTTTCTCTTCTTCTTCCTCGCATTTTCCTCGTCTTTTTTCTGTCTTCTCTTTATCGAAGCGACGAAGTTCTTCTTTTGCTGAGGACACCTCATTTTCTTCTTCCTCTTCCTGTTCCTTTTGTTTCTTAGGGTACTCTAAAGACCAATGTTCTTTATCTTCAAAATGATAACAGGCATATTAACTTTTGTTTCTACTGGCACTGGTCTTGCTTTTAAGACGACCTGGACATTATGTAGCCAGTGGCCTTTATTCTGGCAGGTATAGCAAGTATCTTGACTTTATACTCGAAAGGAGGAAGTGTAGTCCGTCGGCGTAAGAAAACTTTCGTTTGAGACCTCGCAAAGCTCTAATCAGAAGTTCAATCAGTTTCAGTTCTTCCATCGTTCTGACAGCTTTGAGAGTGAAATGAATACTGAGAGGAAAGTCAATTGTCATTTATATATGCACTGGTATATCATGGATATATAGGAAACTATGGCGTTTCAAATGTAGTCATTTGACTTTTTGCAATCAAGATAAAACGATCACATCATTTCGTAAAGAAAGAAGAAACTAAGAAACAGAAATGTGATTTATTGCCTTGCTCAGAAGACGATGTCCTGGCATAAATTCATGCCAGTGATTTGGAAGATGAAATCAGTGAACCAGAATTTAAACCCAAAGAGTCTACACACCACGTCCATCACTAACAGTAAACCCTGAAAAGTACTACCACATTAGAGAAACGGCCAAACGCTCCTCTAAAAAATTCAGAACTACAGCGTACACATACACGGTGAAGTTTAAAGATTTCAAATCCAACGTTCCATAGGAAAAAGAAAAGAGATTCATTATCGATGTGTAGGATTCTCTGTTAACCACGCTGAAATAGCAATGTCAAGCCAAAGACAACGATCCCTTGAGACTTTCCATTCATCAAGGCAATATGAAGTCTCCCATTTGAGTCGAGTTTAGCAAATCAGAAGAATTAACACCTTCCAAAGTAATGTACAAGATTGAACACGTTGAACAATCCAAGTCTCACATCACTGACGGAAAAGCGACACTATTTATGATCTAGGTGTCTCTTCCCCAAGATACAGAACAACTCAAAATGGTGTTATTGGCAGACAAACTAATCATCACCAAAAATAGCCTCAGTGAAATTAACAACCCCAAAGACAAGATGTGTGTAGCTTGTGCGATTGTGGTGGGATGAACGTATGTCGACAAAAATGACAAGAAAGAATGGAAAAGAGCCTAGAAAAGTATCGACAATCGGATCGGCACAAACAACAAAGAGAAGCAGAACTCCTGTTACGGCAAGCAGGTATATCCAAAGATAGAACCTGCGGCATTCTTGAAATGCAAAGACTGCAATACATCTTGGCTGCCTGTTACACTTTGAAAAAACACCCACAAAAACTTCAACTAATTCGAGCAAAAAAAATTGAAACACCAAAATACATTCACGTCTATCTTCATTGCATTCCTGGGATACGGTTATTGCTGTGAGAAATGTGACTGCTTTTCTAACAAGCGAGAGCATCACAAGCATTGTTGATGGAAATACTCAGGATGATTAGCTTCAGATGGCTGGGAATTTGAAAACCCTCAGATGGTATACAAGTTTAACAAGTAGTTATTTCAAAGATGTATCATCTACTAAATTAAGCGTGACACTAAAAACCAGTTTTTCCGACGGATCATCACAAAGTTGTACAAGGCCACTTTTCAGCAACGCTTGAAGTTAGAAGAGCAAGGATACCATGTTGTAGAAATGTGGGAACATGAGTACGATGACCCTTTGAAAATCGATCCCGAGTTTAAACGCATCGTGGAAAGTTACAAGATGGTGGACCCTCTGAACCCACGAAACAGTTTGCAAGGAGGACTGACGAATGCCACCTGTTTGCTGTACCAAGCCGACAAAGAGAAATGAAATTAAATCAAATACTTGGACGTACGTTCTCTGTATCAGTATGTGTGCAAATATTGTCACTTTCCCACAGGTCATCCGTACTTGCTGACAGAACTTATCGACGTGGACAATATTCGATAATACGAATGATTAATCAAATGTAAAGTTTTGCCTCCCATGAACTTGTACCATCCCTTGATACCATCCCGTGTTACCATAACATTGCCAATGAAATCTTATGTTTCTCTTATGCCGTACTTGTGCTGGACGTGCAACCAAGACCACCATGGTCATAACACCTTGACGGGAAATTGGGTCAACACGAAATTGTTTAAAGCTCTGGACATGGGATAACAACTGTTAGAAGCACGAAATTTACCACTTTCCCAAAACAAAAAATATCTCATCACTGCCAATTATTTCGAGTTTGAGAACTACAAAGTGTCCAAGATCGAATTCAGTAGCGATACTAAGATCCTTGTATACCTTACTCTCTGAACATAACTTTACCATGAAGAATTACTTGAGATCGTACTTGTCCCTGTATGAAGCTGCCGAACAACCAGTAACCAACACCAGCCACTGTATTTCATGCAAAGATTATATCGGAGGTTACATTTTATGGGCCTGTGATTTCACTATAATTTTACTCCAGACCAAGGAGCTTCTTGGGACATTTCCTACCTATGAAATCTGGTCAAATGCGTATGGAACATCGGTTTGTAGAAGCTTTTACCGAGATGGTTGAGGTCATCCTCTTTGCTGAATTCGATAAAACAACAGAAATCAACGGTGTGAGAGAAGTCATTCTAAATGATTAGAAACCATGTTAGATATTTATCCTGCTTTGAAATGTGGAGAATCTCTTAAATTGGAGGATACCGTGTAGGCAGACCTCCAGACCAAGACGAAGAAAACATAGTGGTCAAGTCCAGATGTCAGAACACGAACAACATTTAGTATCCTGTTTTGCCCAACACTTGGTCAAGAAAGATTGCTATGAATGTCACAATCATCCCAGTCAACACGACAAATGTCTGATGATGAGCCAAGAAGAAAAATGGGACGAGTGTCTGGATCAGGCTTGGAGTCTCATCTCGGAAGAAACAGTGTGGCATGAGTGGCATAAAGGTTTGCGTCATTAATCATGTTATCCATTGTCTACTCTGCAGATTTATCGCATAGAAAATCTCTTAGCTTAGAGTTGGGAAACAAGGCGAAGAAACGTTTACTTGTCAGATCGTTTCAAGTAAAAGGTCAGAATTCAATTGATGACTTATCATTACCTGTGAAAAAGAAACAAACAACAAGAAAAAATGAATACCTGGGAACCGTATTACTTTTTGAACAACAATTCGTATACAATCTTTTTGAAATCATGTCGTGTGTGCTGAAGATGAACTACCTCATCGCAAACCTCAAGGCCATCAAGTTTATGTCATCAACACGGACGACACTAATCTTTAGGACCTCACTGGTTAGCCATCCACTTAACTCAAGAGAATTGTATGGAGTATTGTAACTCGTATGGATTATCCCCATTTGGAATACGATATCAGTGACTTTATGAGAAGAAATGCCCAGACAACACGATACGCTGATGTGAAATTACAAGCACAGATTCCTTGGTGTGTCGACAATATTGTGAGTATGTTCTTTATCAACACAGTCTGGGATATTCTTTAGAACATTTAGTAACTTAGTTTGATCATCACTCTTCTAGAAACAATGCAAAACTAGATCGATGGTTGTGTGGCCGTTATAGTTATGTCTTTAGCTAGGAAAAGTAGTGTACATCAATGGCCTCATGGCTTCCATCAATGAAAATTTCACATGATTTCACAACGTTGTCAAAAATAATTTGCTTGTTTGATATTATTTTTCCTTGTTCTTTGCTCATTGCTACTTGAATATTAAATGTTGTATATTTAAAAAAACGTGTATGTCGTTTGTTTAGACAAATGTGAATAAATGCTCTCTCTCTCTCTCTCTCTCTCTCTCTCTCTCTCTCTCTCTCTCTCTCTCTCTCTCTCTCTCTCTCTCTCTCTCTCTCTCTCTCTCTCTCTCTCTCTCTCTCTCTCTCTCTCTCTCTCTCTCTCTACCCCTTACCATTACATGAGCTATCATAGCGTTTCGACACTAAAACCCAGTAGGGATGTTTTTCATCGCGTCCGCATTTTAACTGTATAAAGCAGGTAGGTCTCCTGTCTGACCATGCACTGCTGATACGTAAGACTTCCAAACTAGCTAAATTGAACGAAGCTTACGTCAGGTTACATCGTGACAGACTAAACCTGATACATAAACCTGAAGAGACAGAGAATGTCAGGATGTTATCCAAAGTCCAAGACCTCATAGAATAGGTCGTTGTAATGGAAATTAAGAAAGAACAAGAAGAATGGACATAGAAATGCAGACTTCAGAAGTAGAGAGAAGAATAACAATAACAGAAACAGCAGCAGCAACAACAACAGCAGCAAAAACCAAGGTTTTGTGAACTATCGAGGAGACACCAAATGATTCTCTTTTTATTTCCTCAGAAGATAGCCGTACCGTATAGAAAAGCCTGCTGCCAGACGGGGACGCAATTTTAGACAGTAAGGCAAAAAGATTGCCATTGCGCAGTTAACAAAAAAAGCCCTTTTCAGGGCAACCCAATACTCTCAAATCGCCAAAACATTTCAAGTTTTAAAAAATATATAGCAGTGAGTCTATAAACATATCGTTTCTTTGGTCAGTACAAAAATCCCCCCTTTGTTTTCTCTAACTTATCCAATCGTGCAAATTTAATATTCTGTGTTTGTAAGCAAAAGGTCAATGTAAATGCTTCTTTTAAAATTCTCGTTTTATGTGACGGTAAGTTTGGATCTTATGAGCAGCAGGCTAACAAAACGGACGGAATTCCAAATGAACCTGAAGTATGCCAGGCGTGTTTTAGACGAACTGACTAGGGAGGTCATAGAGGAGAAAGAAGGCACAGAGGATGAAGAGAAAAAAAGCAAAAAAGATAAAAAGAAGGAAAGAATCCTGTCTCAACTCTTCATGATAAGGACACAACCACAACCAGAACCAAAAAGACCACCTCAACAAAAGCCACTACCAGCACAAACACTTCATCATCCACGGTTGAGATATTGGAGGAAAGCATTCACTATCTAAGAGACGGAAGACTGGGAGAGTAAAGCCAATCAACCTCACTCTGCGCTCCCAGCCACACGCATCAATTTGGAGCAAGATTGTAGTCGTCGTTGTGTGTGTGGTGCCCGCCCTGAGAGGTGCCAGCATTACACAGGTGCAATTAGAGTTCTTAATAAAACAGCCCTTCTCAGAGCTAGCCAGATCTCTTGAAAAGAGGGAATATTCAATTTGCCAATTAGTGTGAATGTAGAGTAGTGTGGCTATAAACAATCGCTTGTTTCTTTCGTTGGGGTGAATAGTATATTTATTTAATGCTTGCCCGTTCATTGGTGTGGATAATATATTTGTGTTTTATGCTTGCTCGTTCTTTGGGTGGACAGGATATGTGTGAGTGTTGTCTTCTCTTCCTTGCCTGATCGGGGTAGTATATAACGTGTGTTTTATGTTTACTTGTTCGTTGGTGTGGATCGTATATGAGCATGTGTTTTTCCATCTCTTCCTTTCTTGTTGAGGATAGTTTTTGTGCTTTGTGCTTTCTCGTTCTTTGGTGTGGATAGTATATGGGTGTGTGTTTTTCATCTCTTACTTTCTTGGTGTGGATAATGTATCATATATGAAGTAAGTATTGAGATATTTTTTCGTTCACGTCCGTTCTTGAAGTATGTAATGCAGAACTCTCGTCAGTTTGGCTACCCCCGTTGAATATAAATCGTAATGCTATATCGTACCAGGGTGGGCCAATCGGGTCAAAATTTTTTGGGCCATATTGTCCCAGGCTCTTCTTAACATTACGGTGTACGTTAAGCTATATCGTACCCATAAACTACTATTATTCTTTAGTGTAAAATTAACAGTAGCTTAAAGAAGGAAGTATATAAGATATCTTGTTTACATAAGGTTTGCATACACACAAAAAATATATTCTATACCATTTTTGTTTCTTTTTAAAAAATTATGAAATATTTTGTACAGATACTCAGCTATAGCTTTAATTATGTGTATTGGGTTTGTTTGGATGCGATCTATTAATCGTAAAACAAACTTACATGATATGACATCAACCAGTAATTGTGTGAGGAACACATTTTACGGCTCAGTCCAAAATAGTTTTATTTTGTTATACATACGGTTCATCCCATCTTATGTCACTTTATTTTGGCCCTGTTCAAGTATCCATGACGTCTCAAATGGGAGTTGAAAAGTACAAACGTGGATTTGTGTTCTATATACACAGAAGTGTAGGCTCAAAATGTTACTTGTTCAGTCAATTAGAAATTGCTGTTCACTTATATTTTTCTTTAAAATAAACAATTGTATAATCTAAGTATTTAAGTCTCCAAACTATTTAGTATCTTTTGTGCGATGAATTATCTGCTCTTTATTTAATAAACTTTAATTGCAATTGATACTTGAAATGGTGATTTCATGTCTGTAACTATGCTTCGAATACCGACAAAATATAGGTGTGGGAAATGTAATGAATGTTGTTCGAGTAAGTATGATTGTGATGACTCAAATAATAATAATAATAATAATAATAATAATAATAATAATAATAATAATAATAATAATAATAATAATAATAATAATAATAATAATAATAATAATAATAATAATGACGATGATAGCATCAAAATGCAAAATAATAATGATAATAATTTATGACATGCCTTTTATTATGGTGGTTAATATAGTGATCAGATTACAATATGTTCTGTATAATAAATAGTGGCAACATTAGTAGTCGGAGAAGATGTTCGATATATAGTTTTATATAATTTTATTATTATTATTATTATTATTATTATTATTATTATCATTATTTTTATTATTATTAACTTTCTCTGGTTATGATAATATTCATGACAACATCCATGAGTTTATTATTATCATACTTTCATACTTTCGCCATCGATTCTATCGGACAAATGAACATTGATATAGATAGGAATCGTAATTACAATGCAAAGACGTATTGGAAACAGTTTAATAAAAGGTGCCTTTAACACAATTATGCATATGAAAGGTATTACAATCAAGGAAGAACAAATAAGTTAAATGCCTAATTAAACAATCCTGGAATCAATACGCAAGATGGGTGTCCATGCGTTTACTTGGAAATAAAGTACTTTTTCCTATGCTTCAAAAGTTAATTCACCCATGTTGTAACTTATTATTACACGTTGACATAATCGTATATTATGAGTACATTCCATTTAAAAGTTTGTTATGTACGTGAAAAGTTTTCCAAATGACATGACGCAATATGAAGTTTGATCTTTATCTTTACATTTAGAAATAAAATATGTACGAATGTTTTAAAAACACAATATCTAAAATGAAAGTGGAAAGAAATGGGTTTTTTTTACAATAGTTAGGAAAATAAATATCACGAACAGTTATGATAAAATATAAATATAAATCGAAATGTGTTCGTATTGTGTCAAACCAATTGAAGGGTTTTATCATCTTCCTTTACAAAAAAAATGATCTAATATTCAGGACATAATAAAACCATGTATTTATTTTTTCTTTTATCGGATCAATTATTGTTGCTAAAACGCCTAGTACTACATTATTTTTTAAATGATTACATTCTTTTGATATATTTCTTTTCCAGGCAAGGAATGGTTTCTTTATTTTGATGCTACTAATGCATCATATGCAACATTAAAGAGCAAACAAACAACAATTCAGGGCCTAAAGTGTCTAAACTTCTGGTATAGGGTGAATGGAACGGATGAGTCACAGATACAAGTCATTGTACATGATATAGGTGGAGGCACTGATTCTACGATTTGGGAAAAGTCTTATAATGATACTGTATGGAATCTCGCCACGGTTGAAATTGACGTTCATTACAGCACGCCGGTAACGTTTCTCATACGAGGAAAAACTGGAAGATCTTATAGCAAGATCGGAATAGATGACGTAGTACTCAAACTAGAATCATGCCTTGGTAATAATATCAACACAAATGGTGACAATAATTGAAAGCTTCTTAGTCCTATCAAAGATAGAGATTAGATGGTCTTATTTTCCTTTTGTTCCAGCGTTAATATCGAATATGTCTCATTTTCTTGCATAAGCATGATATTGTATTCAAGAGTAAGTATACGCCGTTGGAAAAAAATATTTTCTTTATTCAGGAAGATGAAATAAAACCGAACTTAACCCAGGAAAAAGAAAACTCGAAATTCTCGTTAGCATTCAATTTATTCTCAAAAGGATCATGTTCTCATATCAACACCTCTTATTTCATTTTCCTTCCCACTTGTAGCTTCTTTAGCATATTACGAGAGATCATATAAGGTTAGAGGACTTCCACAGCTGGTGCACACCGGCGTTCTGAGAGTTATGTTGCGAGAAAGGATTGCACACTGCCGCTACATTTAAACATATATATATATATATATATATATATATATATATATATATATATATATATATATATATATATATATATATATATATATGTTTAAATGTAGCGGCAGTGTGCAATCCTTTCTCGCAACATAACTCTCAGAACGCCGGTGTGCATATATATATATATATATATATATATATATATATATATATATATATATATATATATATATATATATATATATATATATATATATATATATATATATATATATATATACATATATATATATATATATATATATATATATATATATATATATATATATATATATATTGCTGCAACGGTATCTTCTTATCATTGCAACGATACAGTGTGTTTTGTTGTTCTGTTGTAACAATAAAAGGTATTATATCAATGCTACAGAACAGGACAAAACTTCTGTTGGAACGGTATATGAAATCCAGGTTTCCAAAATGCCACCCAGTGGAAAACTGTATTAACTGCTGCACCGGTTAATTTAACGTGGCCTTTCTTTAATAAACTTTATCGTTTGAAAAATAGTTTGATAAAGTTGCAACAAGCAATAGTTTAGATTCATCTCGTACGCATCTGGCATTGTTCAAAATGTACAGGACATAAGCATGTAGACAATAAACACTTTTGATCCGAACATATTTTCATCCTCTAATATGTGATTCTTGCTTTTGTCAAGCTATCACACTTTTTATATATTAATTATGCTTGTTTTGTTTGGAAGTGGCGATGGATACGTGTAGTGTATGAGTTCTGACATAGCAGAAACTTTATAAGAAAATTTATACGTTTAATACTAATCGTAATGAGGACTTTGTATAGCGCCAAATCTTTAGATGCTAAAAGCGCTTTACAGCATTTGACTACAGGTAATGATATGATTCCGAAAACAAACACCATGAAATTAGAAAATAGAAAACATACTGAATTATTTAAATTAAGGAAACATTATTAGGTCTTTAAGTTTGCTCTTGCAATCAAAATATGTGAATTTTAAGAGCTTTTGAATGAGAGCATTGTGTCTTTGTGTATACGTTCAGTCGGCAATTCGTTCCATATGTCTGGTCCCAGGTAAGCAAAAGAACTTTATCCATATGTATGTTTTCACGCGTGAAAAGATGGGGATATGTGTTCCATAATAGATAAAAGAACAAACAATGACAATTAGAAAAAATACATCTCTTACATATTTATTTACTTATATATTTATTATATTCTAATCATAACTTCCTTTTTTCAACACACTGATATGTTGCTTAGTGAACCGAAAGCGGTTGTATAGATGTCAAGAAATTGTAGTCTCTATATGATAGATTCAACATATCAACTTTCAGATTGCAACTTTCTGGACGGACTTTGCAGCTGGAAAGGAGAAGAGTGGACAACAACTAGTAAATCATAATCATTCTCTTTAATCTTCTTATATAAAAGGAAACATTTTAGACATTTGAAGATGGTCTAAGTCTTTGAGTACACGATGGCCTTTCCTTACTGTATAAATGGTTTACATAAATAATGTCCTTTTCGCATGTTTCGTTTTCATTAATAGTGTTGATGTCCTGGTTCTTCTTCTAAAATGATGATCTTGCAGTTGCTCACCTTATGCCCTTACTCATCATTTCTGATAGCATGCATTCTTTCTCAGAATGTTTTATTATTCTTCGTGATAGTCTTTATAGATATTATTAGTTCTGATTAACCTCTGGTTCGCTTTTTTCAA